>JAIVES010000053.1:0-35813 GCA_032441835.1 Slavum lentiscoides
CCATCTGGTTTACATTAATTTTAGTAACGAATTTCGTAATGGACTTAAGTCCCAGTTTAACAAATTATTTGTATTTTTTGACATTTCTATTGCTTCTTTTATATTTAATTCCTTATAATTATTTACATTTTTTAAAAGTTTTACTGACCTGATGTTATAGTTATTATTCAATAATATAATAAGTGATCCGCAACAGGAGATTTGGCGTCTTCTTTTTGGTATTTTGATATTCCTCAAACCCAATTTCGGCCAAGAATTAAAATCAATAACTAAAATCGCTAAATTTAATGGATACGAAAAAGATTTAATTTTAAAAATGGTTAGGAAACATAAGTGGTCAGAACAACTTAAGCAGGTCGGCACTCTAAATAATAGGTTAGAGGACAAAATAATAAGGTCAGCAATGGTAATTTATCTCGAAATTTCGAATGGCTTAAAAAATATTTTCAAAAATTACGGGGTTAATATAATAACAACAAAAAACAATAATTTGAAAACACTATTAGGAAACACTAAGGATAAAATAAAAGAAGGGGAGAAATCGGGTATTTATAAAATTCAATGTGAGAAATGCGATATAAATGCTGTGTAGGCCAAACAAAAAGAAATATAGATATTAGGGTTAAAGAACATTTGAAGAATATCAAAAAAACAAGAAGACGACAAATCTTGAACAATTGTATATTATTTTGTGATTTTGGGTTTCATAATGTTAGAATATTTATATAATTAATAAAATGTAATTGAAGTCGAATGATGACGTTTTGATTAACAGAAGCCGCGATGGGCTACGACGTCAGCGATAAACGTATATTACACGAATTCCAAATCGCTGTGAAAAGGTGAGATAAAAAGAAGCGTTCGCCGATTTTGGAATTAATCAATATTGAAATTAAACGTTCTTCGTTGTTGCAAACTCCACCATTATATTTTTTTCTCCGAAGTGTCGCGTTTTTATTGATACCTACTAAATCTGAACGCGTTTTCCGCTCTTTTTTTCGCTTTGAAAGTATTCGACTGTCGAACTTACTACCGTCGTTACATAATATTTACATTACCATTTACCACGCACTATTATTGTATAACATACGCTTACATAACTATAACGTACAAACTATTTTTAGTGACGTTTACGGAGGAATATTTGAGATTAAAGATTGGGTTTTTTTGTTTATAACTTTCGATGTAAGGCGAAGAGTGACAATTTTTTAAACACTTTCGAATTTGAACTGTTTTGGAACTCGTCGATGGCTTATTCTACATATTATATATCATTGACTCCTCGGTCTCTTTCGATTTGCAACGTAACTGGCCACTACTATATAGGTAACGTACAGTCTCTCATGTGCCCCTATATATGGTATTTGTTAGGTTTTACACAATTTTCATTCCTTTTAAGCGGGATTATGTTTCACTTGAATAATTTTTGTTGCTGCAAAATTACTACTGTGACGCGCGGTGACGTAACATAACCTAGAACTATAATAAAATCATGATGCAGAATTGGTGGGGAAAATATTATGAAGGTGTTTACAATAAAGACAAATTTTGTACTATAAATATTATATTATATACGTGAGTATAAAAACTTTTTCTCTTTACAAACACTATTTACGAGAGAAAAAAAAGCACGTTATTATAATTTATATAAGTTTAAATAATTACAATAAATGAACGCGTTATGTTGAGTATATATATTGTATATATAATAGTTTTGAAAAAAATTGTTTTTTTGTGGGTGAGAGGTGAAGGAGAGGCTACTTTATAATATATTTTTGGTCACCGCGTTTACAAATTATTTCTATATCTACGACGTCACTGGCCTTACAAAAAATTCAGTATCGCAAGTGCGTCTTATACGAAACGCACCCGGTTTATTAACGCCTGCTGTACCGGTCTGTGTTGTGTTTATGTAGAGTTTCGGAACTGATGAGCAAGTGCATTGTGAAGCCGTGGTTGTATGTCGATCGTATTTTCGCCGTTTACGCGTACTTTACCGGTATGAACGTGTACATGAATCAATTGAACAGGATTTCGTTACAAGTCAGTCGGGAAAGTCGATTATAATGTGTCTAAAAAATTGAAATAACATTGAGGGAACGATTTTTTTGTTTTATTTTTAATCCCCCGGCATGTAGATAATAACGAGGAAAAAACTGGAGTTCGAATCAATAAAGTCACAACACCGGGACACGTCCCGCGGACCTGCAGACGACGTGGCCGCAGAAGAAAATTGTACGGAATATGTTTACGTACACAAGAGTAAGCATATTGTATTTGTTATATTATTGTACGAACGGCATGTATTTTAACGCGTTTAGATGAGAATTCTACGGCAAAAGTGTTCTTGGACAAGTTGCTCAAGTTGAACGACGAAGGAGCCGATTTCACGGACGAAGATCTTAAGGACGAGGTCATAACGATGACGGTCGCGGTAGGTGTATAATATAACAACGATATTTATACTGAAAAACGTGGAATTTCACGCGTTTACTGCAGTTTTTTTTTTTTACTAAAATACGCTCGAGAACTTGTGACTGTTTTATACTATACACTATAAACCCAAAACAATAGAAAATAGTACACTTTAATGGCGTATACGTATTTCGATAACTATACGCGTTGTGATGTTCAACGCGAACCGACTACTACTAAACCGATGGACACTATACACACCCGTACTTATACTGTTTATATTTCCGATGACGTCATCAAAAAACAGGTGCGTCGGTAGGTCGTGAGTCAACGACCGCGCCCAACACAAGTGCTACGCTGCCGCCATCTGGTTCATATTATTAAATTAATTTTGATAATGAATTTTGTAATGGACTCAAGTCCCAGTTTAACAAGTTATTTTTATTTTTTGACATTTCTATTGCTTCTCTTACGTTTAATTCTTTATAATTCTTTACATTTTTTTTAAAAAGTTTTACTGATTTAATATTATACTCGTAGTTAACATTCAATAAATGTTCCGCAACAGGAGATTTTTCGTCTTCTCGATTTTTAATAAATTCTCCATCCACAGTACTTTTTATCGAAAGAAAACACGCAAGTTTAAGTTTATTCCAAGTTTATGTTGATTCGTAGCACCATTGGTAACAAAAAGCGACAGCATTTAATATCGTATGGTCTTTAGATTAGTTAGTATCCCTTTCAGATAAAAAAAGATTTTGACCAAGAATTAAAATTAATAACTGACATCGCTAAATTTAATATATTATATTAAACAATTATTATACAAGTATATATTGAAAAAAATAAAAATAACTTGTTGAAATGTGACTTGAGTCTATTACAAAATTCAGTATTAAAATTAATTTAATGTAAACCAGATGGCGGCAGCGTAGACTTTCGGCGGTGGGCGCGGCCGTTTTGTGGTGACGTCATCGGAGATATGAACTCTATAAATACGGGTGTATATAGTGTCTAACGGTTTAGTAGTAGTCGGTTCGCGCTGAAGGGAACAACGTAGTTGTCGAAACACGTAAACGCAATAAAAGTGTATTATTTTTGTGATTTTGGGTTTATATAGTATTTAATTTTTCAGCCGAATATACTGTTTATTTTGTAAGTCAAACATCAAAAATCGTTTACGATTGGCAAACGTAAAACATGGAACATTTTTTATCGTTTTCAAATTGTTTGAACTCGCGATATTGTTAAAAAGCGATGTCTATCCAAACGTTTTTAGCGCGCAACAATTTTGATAGATTTTGTTTTTTTTTACGTATCCTATACACAGCCGTATGGAGTATATTATTTATAAATTTCAAATTTCTCAAGATTTCTGTTCTTTTTTTTAAACTATTATTATTATTGTTATTATTTAACGTTATTCAATAAAACACGGATCAATTATACGAATAATTATTATGTACACGACGTATTTCCTTGAGTATTTTTTATACTTGTTATATATATATATATATAGTAAAAAATTTAACACAATCAGGTGGATTAAATCTATATGTAGGTATTACAGATAAAAAAGTTGACAACTATATGCTTTTATTCATTCAACTTTTTTTTCCCCGTGGAATTTTTGGCCATTTTCCTTATTGGCAATATTCTTATCAGTTGTATTTTTTTTTCATTATTATTATTATTATTATTATTATTTTTTCACTATATATTCCAGGGTAGTGATACCAGCGCGATCAGTGAATGTTTCTGTATACTTTTACTCGCCATGCATCAAAACGTCCAGGTAACCACGTAATAACACTATATAGTTTTCTTCAATTTTTTCCCTTGCAATGCGTAATATTTATGTTTGTATAGGACAACGTTTACGACGAGATTCGCGGTGTTTTGGGAGACAGCGATCGCGACGTTACGCCGGACGATTTATGTAAATTCAAATATTTGGAGATGGTTTTGAAAGAAACCCTCCGGCTGTTTCCTCCAGGAGCGATTTTCTCCAGAAAAATCAACGAAAATATCAAACTCAGTGAGTCATGTGAATTACATACGTATGATGTATATACTTATATATATATATAAAAAAAAATCAGACTTTTTACGACCTTTGTCGTTTAAAGTGTACAGTTATGAACATTAAATATTAAATGTTCACCGAATTCCCATTTTTTGTTCGAATCGATTTTTTATTACTATTATTGTGGTTCATCTATACACCGAGCTTAAAAATTTTTGACAACGTGGTCCGTCTTCAAGACGGTCAATGTCAACTACATCTCGCATCCACTTCACCACCGTCGCATTTTTTTTCTCGTATATAAATATATTCCTTAAGAGAATATTTACAATTATTATTTTTATTACACCGTTTAAAAATCAAAAGTCGATCTAGTCATATAAAACTTAGTTTAAATCATTTCTTTAACACACCCCGTTCCCCGTTACCAGTAAAAAATAGGATTTTTCGTGTAGAGAAATTTGAATTGTTTTACGGAAAAACAATATATTATCGACGAAAATTATTTAAAATACAAACGTTTAAAAATTGTTTTTAAAAAATTAAGAAATTTGTTTTTTTTCAAAATTAAGACTGTTAGCTAATTTTCGAGGTAGGAAAAAATGTTATTTATCAAAGTTGTTTTAAAAAAAAATGTTCTATTCGAATCTTAAATTTCAGTTTTTTTGCGCGAATCGAAAGGGTTCAAAATAATTGTAAAATTAGCTCATAATGTGTGTTGGTTCTGTTCTCTGTCACCGCGAAACATTCTTATGTCGATCTGAGCCTATCCGGCTGAAATGTTTAGTTATTTCTTATTTGAGTGAAACACTCCCCCCTGTACATTATTATATGACGTGCGTGTATTTTATGTATTTAAGTATTTAAATTTGTTTTTTGTTTTTTCAAATAGCAAACATTGAACTGCCGAAGGGTTCAAACGTCTTCGTGTCACCGTACATCACACACCGATGCCCTGGACTGTATCCCGACCCCGATGTTTTCGATCCGGAAAACTTTAGTGCCGAGAACGAGACGAATCGACACAAGTTCAGTTTTTGGCATTCAGCGGAGGTCCTCGAGGTTGTTTAGGTATACGCACTAGAGTACTAGACGATAGAATATATTTTATCGATTAATTCTCGTTCGTTTTTCGTCTATAAAAATCAAATTATCTACACTGCGTGCAGATACATCGGTACATGAATATGTCTTGTGGCTACTGAATTTAGTCGACATAGGAATGTCAAAATATCAACGGTTATATAGCAACGGTCACACTGCAACGTTTACATAGCAACGATTTCGTTAACGACCTCATCAAGGTAACATTCTCGGTGTCGGACAAGTTTTCGGGATGACATCCAGCCATAAGACATATTCATATTAAAATAGTGGAACGAAATTTCATCTGTACATTTCATCACGCAAGCGCATAATTTTCATTACGACAAGTACACGATTATATTTTTTCATCTACTGATATCGATTGAGTTCACTACGTTAAACGCGATCGGTATAATTTCGACAGATAATTACGTTACGTTGCCCGATAATAAAAAAGGTTTGGGTAGGTATAACATGTGAAGCTGTCCGACCGACTTGGAATACTTTGGATTTTGAATATATTTTCGATACATATAATATGTCAACCGGATTCTAAGCGTTTTATGTGAATGAATAGAAACGCTTTTGCAGTGACCGATCGTGTATTCAAGAACCTGCAAAACGGTTCTGATCTGCAAAGCCGCTCACGTTGTTTTTCAGGTGTTAAGTACGCGATGATTTCAATGAAGTTAATGATGATCGCCTTGTTGCGCCGTTACAGCGTGCACACAAATTGTAAATTGTCAGAGATGGAGATGCAAGTCGATTTACTGTCGAAAAGTTCCAGGGGTTATCCGATCACGATTAGGTCCAGGAACGGGACGCGAACGCCGGCAGAATGAACAAATATTTAAAACAACGAAAATCGCGGATATTTTAAAATATTATCTATACTTAAAAGTATTTCTTTTATTGTAATAAAAAAAAAGTCCCTCTATTGTTCTACCTACTAATATTATATTATTAAATCCGTATACTGTCCCGTTTTTTTTTTTTTTGTAACCGAAATACATACATATATAATATATATATATATATACATACGCGTAAGATTGTTGATTGTTTTAATACAGGAGAAGGACTGTTTTGTATATGGTAAAATAAAAATTCATTGAGATTCGTTTCAAATCGGTCGACATTAAACGGATTTTCGAAATGAGACCAATACAGTTTCATCTAACGGCATCACGCATCGCTATTCGTCCGACCACGTTTCAATGAATTATTATATGATATTATAATGTACTGTATATTATAATATTATCGTTTTTAAATAATTTAATTTTCATCTACCTACCGTTTCTGTGTAATAATATACGAGTATTATCCAAGTTAAGCGCGAGCGTTTTTTGTTTTTCATTTCGGTTTTTAATGCATATCTAATAATATCGCTCGCGTAATTGTATATTCCAAAATTATTAGCCATAAAAATAACAATACGGTCTCTATTGCTTGTACTTGAGCTGCGGAATGGGAGACGTGAAAAAGTGTTCTCACCGGCGATTAATCGGTTTCCTTTCGTTTCTTATTCCGTATCTTTTCCCCGTCTAGCAGATTATATCATATTATTATGTACAATTATGGGGTCGTCATATAATAATAATAATACGCGAACCGTACAATTAAATATATGCATAACAATTAATGATAACAAGAAAAAAAAAAAAATTTCAATAATTATTATATATATTTTAGATAAGATCGAATATTGTATAAAAGCAATAAAGATTCCTGCTAACTGCATACGATAAATATATAAAAAATTATTAGTTCACTATTGATTCTTGTTTCCCGCTATACGAATTCCCGTACATTATATCATTATTGCTACTGTCGGACTGTTACAGGTAGTTCTAAGCGTGTCTACCAGCTATTTGCATAAAAAATTTGAACAATATTTTACCCATACATACCGCGTGACTATTATGATGTAATTTTTTACAACAGCGGTAAAACGTAAGTAAATATGAGGAAATGGTTTTAGAAAATCTTGATGGTTTTTTTTCCGAAAATTATAATATAACATTTATTATATGGAAAACAATGCATTTTCTTTTTACAATATCAAAGATGATATGCGTGGTATTGCTTTGTCCCATACGGTCCTAGATTTCAAGGTAATAATATACAATCAAAATCAAAACAACAGCAAATATCTCACTGAAACATAAATAAGCTGAAAACCAAAAAAATAAAAAAAAAAAAAAAATAAAAAATCACTCGTATGTATCCTAAACGTGATTATTCACAACAATGTATTCATTAAAGTCTCTGGATTACCATTAGGAAATAATTAAAATAAAATATCATATTGTTTATTTTTTGGGAGGAGGTGGGGGTCGGTGGTTATACTTTATACTTGAAAGGGTTCCGTTATTCAGAAAAGGTTATGAAACTATGGTCTAACCAAACCTGTAACTCCTTACCGTCCTCCTCCGACCAACCCCCATATTATGTGCGTCGAGATGCCTGACACAATATTGATTTGAGTTGTTACTACGACGAAGATCCAGAACGAAACGAGGAAAATATACGTGACACGCGCATTACGTATAACGTGACCATATCAAACGATGTCGATGAAATTTTTTTGTCAAAATTATTACAGTCGCATCAGGCGACTGCTGTCGAAACGTCAAAATGATTCCGGTAAACGGGGGTGGGGAAAAGGTCGTTTAGCGCGACGTGAATGTTTTAAAAACGTAAAACGTGTTTTCTGTATACATAGGTACATTATACGTACATATATCAAACAATATCGTCAATCCCGTAAAAATAACAAAATACATAAAACAATCTTTTCTACTCGACTTTGTCTCATATTCGTAGATTATCCGCATTTGACAACGCTCGTTGTTTCCGAACAGAGTTTGAAAAACATATAACGTATTATTGTGGTTTTTACCTTCTTTTTTTTTTTTCGTCGACTATTTTCGTCTGTCCGTTCGTAAAGGAGCGAAGTGTAGAAAATAGGGTTATACTGTAAAACCGGTAAATTATTTATACACATTGAGGGACTCGAGTCCTGCGAGCAATCGAAAACATTCATGAAATGATTAATTAGTATATACGTCTAATAAAACGTACGAATGAGTTATATTGTACGTAGTAGTGTGTTAACAGCGTGGATGCGGGGATATAAACTATTGAACAGAATTGAATTAGGCCTTTATTTAAAAAAATCTCG
Organism: Slavum lentiscoides; assembly: GCA_032441835.1. Taxonomy (NCBI): domain Eukaryota; kingdom Metazoa; phylum Arthropoda; class Insecta; order Hemiptera; family Aphididae; genus Slavum; species Slavum lentiscoides. The sequence continues at coordinate 8,715 of JAIVES010000053.1, forward strand.
CAGCTTATATGTATATATATATTATATATATAATAATATATTATAATGTGTATGTATAATATTTTCCATCAAATATGTATATACAATTTTATTCTATGCCCTGCAGTGGAGTAATTATGGGATTGCAAGGCGGGGAGCAATGCCCCGGGGACCTGGACTTGGACTTGGATTATATTTTGTTTTTATGTTGGATTAGATTGATCGTATTATATTTTGTTTTGAAATTCACGTAATACCTTTATATATATATATAGAGAGAGAGAGAGAGACTAAAGCGTAAAAAAAGGTAGTTGTGGATATCGCTTAAGTGAATTACTTGGATCAAGGTTTTAGAGTTTTGTTGTTACTATATTAATTCGAAAGCAACGCGACAAATCATTGCATTCGATAAAACGATTCTGAGCTGAGGTTCGCAATGGCCGATACAATTTGTCGGAGAATTAGAAAAAAAAAAATTGTGACTTCGGACTTGTCAAGGTTTTTTCGAATACCGTGGAACCTGTATGTTATAGAAAAAGGTCTTCAGCCCTTAAAACCAAGAATTACATTTTTCACGACTTAAATCACTCAACGTCAACAAGATGAGGTGCCAAAACTCGATAATGCCCCGCCGCTGCGGGGCCCTGAATTTATATGTATAGTCACGCCACTAAACCTACCGTCAGTTGCAGACCAGCTGAAAGATTCATAAAATAATACGTATTCGCGTTTGCAGATTTTCTATTTTCCCGATTACGAAACATTTTCGCAAGAATTTATTGACAGATAATAATTGTTATTCGTTAGCTCGCAGTAACCGTTTAGCTACATCAAACAACGTTTCACTTCGTCTGATTAAGGTTTGTTGCGTTACTATTATTTACGGTTATATATACGCGTATTATACGTCGTCTAGTCCACTTATAACTACGGTATTGTTACGATACAACGCGCGCCGTCTACAAAAATGTTATGTTCATCACACGAACGCATTAAAACAATTTTTTTGAACATAAAAACAAAAAAAAATAATAATAATAAAAATTTACAATTAGAGGCCATATTAGAGGTACGTTAATATTGCCAGCGAGGCTTTCAGTCCGACTCTGCAGCTTTATGTAGAGTGTTATATATATATATATATATACGCGTGTTCAGTGGCGCATCCAGGATTTTTTCAAGGGGGGGGGGGTCTAAAAACTGCATTATGAAAAACATAATTTTTAACAGATAACAGTGTCGTTGCCAGTCCATATTATCTTCTTAGTTCATGGTTGTTGACAATAATACATAATAATACATAGTATATATCGTATTCGAAATGTTGACAGCACAATACGAAAGTTGTATCAGAATTTGGATTTTCATCGATAAATTTAATACTATTACACTAGCCAAGGGGGGTGGGGGGTCCGGACCCGGAGTCCACCCCCTTGGGCGCGCCACTGCGCGTGTCCGAAATTTATTAACGTATCGCACGACTGCACGTAAAATAATAATTTATAACGTTACGTCGACTACGATTATAATATATTATTATTATTATTATACCTATATAAAAGGTATACTAACGATTAAAAAAAAATTATTATTTGAGTAAGAGTTAGTGCGTTAATACCGCAAAATTATGAATATGATTAATAATCGAATTTCTCGAGGCGTATTCCATTTAGAAATTAATTTAATATTATTAATTGGATAATGTATAAGAATATTAAACTGAGATTTTAACGACTTTTGAACAACCGCAGTAGTAAGCCGTAGTATATATGTACGTATGTATATAGTCGCGGCACAAGGCGTCGCGTTTCTAACGGAACGACGAAACGCGCGTAACGAAATCGTCGGTAACTGCGTACAATATAAAATATATTATAAAATTCGCGTAAAATTTGATTAAATATCGATTATTTTTTTAATATCATATTGATTGATGTATAATTATTTCCGTGACCGATAATATCACCGTCTTCCTCTCTCGACGTTCTTTTCAACGTTAACGTCGCGTGTAGCAGACGTGCAGATTTTTCCTGAATTCCACGTGTACGAATACTCGTATATGATCAATTGATGGTTTTATTACAGCGCGCGACACACTGACGAGATGACGAGAACTCTCAACACCACCGTAAGTTATCAAAAACGCGTAACCCTGCCGTATTCGGTATTGTTGTATTATCGCGAATTCGTAGCGAATGCATTTTTTTCTCTTCGCGCGTTTTCGCCTGTTGCCATAGTGCAAAACCATCGAATCAAATCAATCGAATACAAAATAGTACATTTCGAAATGTCCTGTCATTTTTTCCCGTTTAGTTGGCAATTCACGACGTTTCTTTTTCACTTGTCAAATTTTTTTTTCCTTTATCGCGTTATATACGTACGTGTACGCGAGAGGTGTAAATATATATAAATGTTTAACGCGTTCTAAATTTGAGGCAAAATAGTAACAATTTTTTTTTAAACATTTTTTTTATTCGCGAAATATTACAAAAAAACATTGTTTTTTAAACTTACAATAACTTTATAATACTTGTTTTTTGTATGATATTAATCAAAAAAAAAAACAAAATTGTTTTAATGTGTCGACACACGCGTAGCAATTCTGAAAAAATTCAGTTAAACGTCGGATTCAGTGGTACATATTTAATACACTCGTTTAGTCGGAAAATCCAACTTATGCGTCCCCGACCGTATATTATAGTGATTTTTATAAAGATTCGTTTTTTTTTTTTTTTTTTACAAAATTTTCACCATTTACAGTGACACTCATTGTCATAGTGAAATGAATTTGAGTATAAAGATTTGTAATTTACAAATCGAGTTTTTAAAAGGGGGGTTTTTTTTTAAATATATATAACGAGTGTTTTTAGAAGTGCAAATAATACTGTGTTAAAAAAAAAACCATGTTCAAACCGGTGTGCGTATATTTACACTGAGTCACGGATAAAAAATGTATAATTTAAATCGTTTAATATTTTTCTTTCTTTCGGAATACACATAAAATTACACTAAAAATGAATTTTAAAAAAACCGTGTATAAAACGGAAAAATAGAGTTAAACTATTAAAACACGTTATATATATATACATTTAAAATTTAAATCCAATAATAGATTTCGGTTTCTTATCTTTTTGTTGTTTTTTTTATTAAAAAAATGAACGATAAATACAATATTACAATACGTTATAAACGTTCGAAAATTATCTTAAAAATCTATACTCGTATGAATTATTCATAAATTGTTTAGGTGAAATTATCACTGTCATCGCCCGAGTGGATAATGTGCTCGGTAACCGCATCCATACTGGCGTTTTGGTTTCACTGGAGATGGAAGCATAGACGTTTTTTGCAATTGGCCGAAAAACTACCGGGCCCTCGGTCGTATCCGTTAGTTGGGACGATCTCCATGTATACGCCGTCATATGACGGTAATATAATAAAAATAATTTATTCTGTTTTTTATACACTAAAAGCGGGACATAAATGAGAACCTTCAGATTTTCAGATTTTGCGTAACGGAGGGATTGACCAAGTAGATTTGCGGCACGTATAGAGGGGGGTTTTTTGTTGTACATTTTGTGAACACACGCGAGAAAAGGGCCGGAAAAAAAAAATGAAATAACTGAATATTTTCAAATTTAAAGCTGTCAAAATGTACCTGTATCGCCTTGTCCGCCGGCGATAAAAATGATAACATTATTTTTAGCAACAGCAGTCGCGCGTGAATAATAATACAATTAATTTTTCCTATTTCCTATTTTCAAACGAATACAAATCGTGTTGCAACTCTATGTTTTCCGAAACGAATAAATTAAAAGAGTCCCCAACTTACGCATTTGGCAGGGAACAGTTTTAGTCGCCCATTTATTTTTTCACTTTTGCCGAACTTGGAAAACCTGGAATCTTCTTCTGTCCACACTCCAAATTCACCTGCAGTGGTCAATTTAATTTCGAATTTTCATTCAGTACACGCGCGACGTTCTATTCATTTTATATCATTTTTACTTACTCTTCAAGGTCGTTCGATAAACGCCTTTCCCTCATACGTATTTAAGTTTTTCCAATTTCATCATATCGGTCTACGAACTCTTTTATAATATAGTAGGTATAATCCGTGAGTTCACAAGTGTCACGTGTATCGAGCGATAAAAACATTTTCTTTGTTCTTATATGCTTTTACTGTATCGGCCAATCACGGAACCCATCAGATCTACACCGACAATGCGTTTATCATATCAATTTTAGATTTTGAGCGAAGAAACCAAGAAACTATTTTACTTTTTTACCCAGTGACGTCCATGGGTTGATTTCTTCTTGTCTAATTAAATCTTTTGTCTATGTACGTATATCTATTAGAGAAGTTCACCTACCAACGTAGAAGCGATTATCATAACCGTTGTGTCTTTGCACTCGTTTTTTTTTTCTTCAATATTTAATACGTGTGTCGACATTCATAATTGATCGGAAACGTCACAATTTGAGAACCGTCTGTGTCTTCGTTTCGTTTTGCCCGTCAGACCAGACGAAGACAACTAACACATTCGGTTGGTACTAACGGGTAGCTCTTGCATATCGAACGTTTGACATTATGCGAAATTTGTGCGCGTTAAATTATATAATACATATAAAACGATAATTGTTGTAATTTGTATTCAGAGACGATAGTCAAGCTCAAAGAGAACGCCGTGCAGTACGATTACGAGCCCGTGGGAACGTGGATAGGTCCAATACACTACGTTAGCGTCGTCAAACCCGAGGACATACAAGTGAGTGAGATGACAATATTATTATGTTTTTTTTTTTTAACACTTTTGTGAAGTCGACCTGTTCACATGTCACGAATTTGATAAAACATATTATTGTATATATATATATATTTTTTTTTTTTTACTGAAAGTCTGAATTACGGTTTATACGAAACGCTAAATAGTGGTTAAAAATACAAAAGAAACAAAATAAGTAAATAACAAAGTGAAAAATTCGACAATTGACTAAACAAATAATTGCGTTTAATGCAATCGTAACCTGCAGTTGTGCTATTTTTACATACGTTTCTCCGTCATCCACTTACGTACGCATTTTCAGAAAATCTTTCATGTTTTTGCAATTATTCATTATTCAAACTTCTACTATATAATTTGTATGAATTTAGATTCACAGGAATCCGCAAATCCCTGCGAAGCGACCGTAGAAACGTTTCGCCTGCAGCGGTTCACCTTACGAAAAATAAACTTTTATCACTTATATTATGCTGGTAAAATAATAAATCTTCCTCCCGTCCGATATAAACACGTTATTATTCCGCGTTTAGTTTGACACAATATAATACATTACGATACAAACCGTAACGTAAGTATATTACAGAACATATTATAAAACGTTGAAAATAGAAAAATGACGCGTAGTTGAAATGCGAAATAATCATTTTATTTTTTCGCGAACACTCCGCAGCTCGATTCAATATGACATGATAGCTGTATATTATAATACGTATGTATACGTGTTAATCACTTTCAAATTCTCATTGTCCACGATAATTTGCGAATCGTTTCTTAGTCAGACACATACGTTTTTTCGTTAGCTTTTAAATGTTGATTTATTCATTATACAGCATATATTTTTGTTATTGTTTCCGGACGAAAACACTATTTACGGTAGTAAAAGTGCGACCCTTTAGGACTTAAAGTTTACGCCACCGAGCCATAGCTATATACATGTGTATATATTGTTTTCGGGAAGGTTTAGGGTAGATATTTTGTACAGAACAAATTGGATTTATGATAAATAAATAATTCTTTTTTTCAATTTTTCATTGGGTTTTATTACAGACACCGTGAATTCTAGATTAAAAAAAAAATTTAAAATTTGATCATTATAGACACACGCACATACACAAATATATTTATATCGTTTGTTTGCCGTAGCAAAGGCATAATTAAAAAAAAAAAAAAAAACTTGATTTTTCAGGAAACCTGTTGTAAATGTTTTGAATTAATATTACAACATTCGAAGACAAAAAATACATATATTAAGTGCGTTCTAGCATTTAAAATGTTAACTTATGTTGGCTTATCGGTAAATTAAAGTTCAAAGATTTATTAAATTTCTCCAAATAACTCGACAATTACAAATTTTGGGTCATGACGTTATTACGGCAACTACCTAGGTTAGGTTAGGTTAGGTTAGGTATAAGCGACATATATATATATATATATAAAATATATGTAATATTTTTCTTAACAGAGGTAAAGGATGACCTCGCACAAGTTCGTGTGGGTGCCTACGAGTTTTAAATGAGTTTGCACTCTATGAAAATAAAACGATTTTTTTCAAATTTCGAAATTCGTTTTTATGGCTGTGCTTTTGACGAGAAAAATTAGTATTTTTAATTTTTCACTAAAAAAGAAATCAAACAATTTTCGTTATATTAATAATCACCTCGGTTAGCCCTAAACAGTAAACATGTTAATAAATCATAAAACGTTTTCAAAATTAAAATGTGTTTAACCGAATATTTACAATTTACTAAGAAGAGAGTACATATTTCGTTCAAAAAATCGCACGGCTGCAGTCCCTTCGAGGTTGTTGGGTGGATGATAATGTTAACAAAACATTAATAATAATAACAATAACAATAATAATAATAATAATAATAATAATAATAATAATAATAATAATAATAATAATAATAATAATAATAATAATAATAATAATAATAATAATAATAATAATAATAATAATAATAATAATAATAATAATAATAATAATAATAATAATAATAATAATAATAATAATAATAATAATAATAATAATAATAATAATAATAATAATAATAATAATAATAATAATAATAATTAATAATGATTTTTTTATAGATTGTATTGAATAATTCTCGTGCGTTGGAAAAAGGTCAATTATATTCTTTTCTGAAAAGTTTGCTGGGCGAAGGTTTATTGACCGCTTCGGGTAAGAGAAACAATAGTTTGTAAGAAATATATTGAAATTTCAAACAACATTTAATAAATCTTGTGGTACCTACCTATTTTTTTTTCTTGAATTTCACGTAAGATATTAAACACAATGTTCTTAAGTCATTCGCGTGAAGTTTAAATCACCCTAATACTAAATATGTCACAAATGAGAAATACAAACACCTGTTTCACTAAAATGAGTTTGAATTTTTTATTTGTGCAATTTCGAAGAGATTTCAGAAAGAGGGAAGGAAAATTACAAACGTGAGTAGGTCGATCTCAAGATGAATTCAAAGCAGTTTTCCATCGCATTGCCAAATTTTTTTTCATATTTCTAGAAAACGTCGCACTTACATATACACAATCTGTACGACTTACATACTTTTCAATTTCAGTTTTCCTTTTCATGATATATATATATATATATATATATATATATATGTATATAATATACACAAAGCATATTATACTGAATTTGAGATGCTGTTAAAGCATTTTATTTTAGATTCTGTGCGAAGCGAGGAAGCTGTTGGTTTAACAATGATATATATTTATTTTTTCTGTGTACAACTTTTCGACTAGGTAGTAAAAATGTTTCGATCATTACACTCGTACGCATTTTTCGATAGCCAATTTTTCTGGAGTAGCACTTTAAACAGGCCAGTTTTCGATGTCCTCAATAGTTTTTGAACACGGTACAAAAAATGTCAATGATATTTTTAAAAACGGTAAAACGCTATTTTTTTTTCAAAATTCATTAGGTATTGTATTTTAATAATAAAAAATATTACACCGAAGCTCCGTAAAGAATCGTCTTATTGAATGCAATTATTCATAGTCGATTTCAAATTTATTGTAATAACTTTATCTAATTAACTCATTTAAACGACATCTTCGACATCCGCGGATCGCTAATCCTTTTTAATCTCGAGTATGCTGTTTATATTGGTACACGATTCAGTATAATTTTTTTATTTTATTAAAAAAATTTGGCGAATTAAAATTAAAAAAAAAAAATAATAACGTTACCGCGAAAACGTGTAAAGCGTACAGTAAATTGTTCGTGTTTTTATTCACCGTAACTTATATATTTGAAAAAAATAGAGTGGTCCCGCGGAGATTTGACAAATGCATTAGCATTTGTTTTGTACGGTATATTTTAGAGTTTATACGGTTTTTCTCTTTTAAATAATCCTTATATTTCTGCATTAAAATAAATATGTGTTTATAATTATAATTTAAAGAAATCGGAATAAAAATGAAAAAGTCTATTAAAAAAATAATTACTTTTGTCTTTATAAAGTCATTTAAAAAAATATAATTTGTATAAAAAATATTTTCGTGTACAATTTTTGATTAAGCAACGTCATTAACTCCTCAAAAAAAATTTTTTAAATACTTTTTTCAATTAGAAATTTTTTAAACAAATTAACAATGTTATTCAGCGTATATATATATATATAGTAAACTCCTATTGCTTGCAAAAGAAATCGGCATTTTCATAAACTATACAAAAAAATTGTAGAAAATCAACGGCCAATCTTCAGAAGAAGAAAAAAATAATATAAAAAGCTAGAATTTAAAAAAAAGCAGATTCATAAAACGGCTATTATTGCAAAAAAAAAAGAAAAAAAGAAACATGTATGTTTAATATTTTAATTATTAATTAAAGCAATATTAATAATCTAAAACACAATAATGTTGTTGCGTTCTAGCAATATTATAGAAACATAGAATAACATTACAATATTAGTAAATTCGCATTGGGTCGCACATATCCGTTTCCTACAGTATGTATATATATATATATATATATATCTATCAGCTCGGTTCGAACTTCTTCAGTTACATTGTTTGTGTTCAGCCTCGATTTTATATAACGTTAAACGTAAGTTTCCCTATAAATCGCTTCTACGATTTTATTATACACATATATATATATATATATATATATATATAATATTCGTAATATTAAACGACATTATTATTATTTATTTTTTCGTATAAATATCTATATATATATATATATAATAAGTTGTCCTGAATGAATGATTCATCAACGCACAGCCTAAACCGCAGGGTTTAAACACTTGCAATTTCGAACACAAGTTCCTATTCTACATCGTAGGCGAGCACTAAGAAAGGATTTTTCAAAATTCCATCCCTAATGGGGCGAAAAAGGGGTAAAAATTTTGTATATCGATCAGCGCACAACCTAAACCGCTGGGTCTAGAGACTATTTTTCAATTATTTTACAATACAATACAAATAATTAAAATATTTTGACCGTTGTTTCGGGCGATTAGTCTTAAAAAGTCATTGTTTCCACGGCCAGTCACGTCCAAAAGGAGTTGAACACACAATTATTTTCCCGGGCAACGCCGGGTAATTCAGCTAATATTGTATTAAAATGTGTAGTAATATCGTGTTACGCGTTTTCGCAGTGGACAAATGGCGAAAGCACCGTCGTATAATATCGCACGCGTTCAACGTAAAGTTCCTGGAACATTTGTACCCGGTTTTCAACGAGAAACATAAAACGCTCGTAAAAAATCTCCGAAAAAATATTTACTCGGCACAACCGTTCGACCTCTGGGATTATATCATTTCGACTACGTTCGATACCATATGCCGTGAGTATACTACACGCACTCTCCGTCGTATACGCTTTTTTTTTTTTCGTTTTTCAAAATCTATATCACATAGGTAATTTAGAAATATATATATATATATAGTACGAAATATATGAGCGTAACGATATACTGCTCCATAATATACCGAGAGTACGCGATATTATTTCTGCGCGTTATTATTATTATTATTATATAATATATAGTATATCGCGAGCTGATCGTTTTATTATTTGATAGAACGAGAAATAAAAATATAAAAGTATATGACGCGTGATTCGTTTATGTATAATACGATAGATTTTATTATTACCTAATATTAATTATTATTATTATTATTATTATTATTATTATTATTGTTATTGTTTGACCGGCCGTCCGCCGTTCAGAGACCGCAATGGATTGCCGTGTAAACGAAAAACACAATAAAACCGAATTTTTAGACCTCATGACAACGTAAGTATATACGCGCGCGGATAATGTGCGACTGTGACGACGAAGACATCTTATGTATTTCTTTTTTCTCCAGAATCGCGGACCAGCTCGTGAAATCCGTCAACAGACCGTACCTGTACCCGAGCGCGTTCTTCTCGATCTACAGGTTTTCTAGCGGTCTCGGAACGAAATTGGAATCGATCAGAACACTCCCGTTACGAGTTGAGCACGGTTTTTAAAGTTTTTTTTTTTTTTTTTTGTAACGATTCGATCGGCGGCGTTATGAAAATTATTTTTCGTTCCATTTATTTATAGCTGGTGGACGAGAAGAGAACGGAGTATTTTCGCACGAAAAACGTCGAATCAAATTCCCCAGAGTTCACACGCGAAGAAAGTACGACGCGACAACGCGTGAACAAAATATATTTCGAGACGAGATAATAATAATAATAAAAACTCTTTGAATTTCTCATTTGATTTTCATCACGTTTTTTTTTTTTTAGAAAACAAATTCAAAACGTTTATAGACATTTTGTTGGAGGCCGGCGAAAAAGATACCGAGTTCACGGACGCCGATATAACGGACGAAGTCATAACGATGATGTTCGCGGTAAATAAATTGACATTTTCGTTTTGAAGTCGATTTCGCGCGTATTGCGAGGTTTTAATCGTCTGCTGTGAGACTTTTGACATTTTAGACCGTTAGATTAATATCCGTTATCGTTTATTTGCAACTCTTTGTTTTTTTTTTCCGGCGTTGAATTTTTCAATGTATAATTTTTAAAAATAATAATAATAAAATTATAATTCCAATTAAACAAAAAGTTATTGGAGATTCAGTTTTTTGAGATTATCTTTACGTTAAATGAAAATAAAACAAAACAGCCGTTCGTCGAAATCAAAACCGAATTTTTCACGATAATTCATCGATAACTCGATCGGGTTTCAATTCTGTGCAACTTCGAGTTAATTCAAACATCGTATTACATTCGATTTTTGAAAACCGGATGAGTTTATCAATCATAATTATTTTAAAATTGCCGTGAACGAATGCGATCTGTTTTTTTAACGTTTCCCCAAGACTTTATCGATAATTTAACATTTTCCCCGCTCTATAACTCGGCGAATTTTTACTAAATACGTGTATACATATATATATATATTTTTTATAGATAACCGTCGAAAAAACGACATTTAAAAATATTTGTTTGCGTTGGAGCGTTACGGGACTTCTGAGACCTACTAGCTGTATACACGTATCATATGCTATCGATTGAAATGTGCATGTATATATTATGGGTACAAATATTTTGTATTTCGGGAAAATTGGAATTTCAATCACCGCGAAAACTGTATTTGTTGCACGGTTTACATTTCCGGCGAAATCGCCGTGTGCCATAATATTATAATAATTTGATATCCGCCATTTAAATAAGCAAGGTATTTATTTTAGGGATTAATAGAATTCCTATATAGTTTCACGTGAAATTTCATGATTTCCATTTGTTTTAATTACAATTTCGGAGTGAAATTGAAAATTGAAAATAAAAATGTAACACAATCTATATATATTTCGTGATTATGATGAGTCGCTAACCACCGTGTAATATAATATTATATATATATATATATATAAAAAAATTCACGAATACGATTATCAGAATACGGCGGCTTAATTTTTTTTTTTTTTTGATAAAAACGATGAATTTGAAAATGTTATTAATTTTTTTTTTTTTTATTCTGAATTTTTAAACTTTCATAAATGATTCCACATATTCAATGAATTTAAAAAAAAATTATACTATCAAATATTTATAATATTATTAGTTTTCGCTGTATATGATTAAATTGTGTTATAAATACCATATATTTATTATTTTTGTCATTATACTTTTTTTTTTTTTTTGCGTGCCCGGTAGATATTATAGACAAATTTATTGATTTCGCAGATGGTTTTGAACTGAACAAATTATGGAAAAAAACATTAAATTTAATTGAATTCGAGACCATTGTTTTTTTTTTTAATTGAGTAATTTATAATAACTATTAGTTTTCTAACTACTATTTTTAGAAAAATATGTTTTAAAATTATTTTGAATGTTTCGTATAAATACACCGGGGTCTAAATTCATCATTATTTTCTAAAAGCAACGGCTTGTCGAAGTAACCATGTGTGTCTGTCGTCCACCGCTTCCTTTAGGTGTTGGTAAGATGTGCAGCCCATCTTCTCTTCTATGTCATGGAAATTGTCAGTTCTTGGTCTTCCAGTTCTTGGTCGTCACCCCATAATTAGTCCTTCAAAAGTATTATTAAGAAAATCACTGCGACAGATAATATGCCCGAAAAATTTAATCACTCTCTTCATTATATTATGTACATATATTCATTAGATTTCTTCTTTCTCCTATCTCTTCTAGAACTCTTTCATTTGACTTTTGGTTCCGTCCATTCGGTCTTAATCATCTTCTTCCACAATCACAGTACTCTACTGCTTGTAGTTCGTTTTTGTTTCTCTGCGCCATCGTCCACGTCTCACTTCCATAACTATTATACCACTCCGTACAAAAATTTTAATAAACTTTTTACGAGTTTCAGGTTCGAGGTGCCTGTTACATAGTATATATCAGGGGTGGCCAAATCACGGCTCGCGAGCCGCATGCGGCTCTCGTCACAGTCGTATGCGGCTCGCGGTCTTATTTACAAAAACCAAAATATTTTAATTTTTTTTGTATACATTTATAAAAAAATGTTTTTATTGTATTTATTTAAGGCTTTAGTATTATAGTGGATAGAATATAGATTAAATCAAACAAAAAAAAAATTAATTAATATGAATAATAAATTAAAAAATTAAACATTAAGCTAATTTTGTTTGCGTGGTATTTTTTTCGTGTCTACTTTTTTAGTAAGCTTCTTAAGATCTGGTTGAATTGATGTAAGAGCAGTTCTTAGTAATTCTGTAAGATGATCATCAGTCAAATTTGAACGATATTTTGACTTAATTATTTTCATTGTTGAATAAAGTGATTCACATGAATACGTCGTTCCAAAAATTGATATCAATTTTACCGCACAGTTTTTAATATTTGGGTATTTTAATATAGAAATATGCTTCCAAAATTCCAATATAGAGGGACAATTGTTTATAAACTGCTTAAGACCTTCATCTTCTAATAACTCCAAGCGTTCTATTTCGAGATCCGCTTTATTTGTGATGATAGGATGTGATAATGGACATCCCTTTTCAATGACATTAACTAAAAATGGATTTTCTAAAAATCCGAATGAGGGTTTTAATGTCTTTAGGTCTCGAAATCGTTCTTCGAAGTCAGTAAATAGAAATTCAAGTTTAAGTACATAGTCGTCACAATTAATTTTTATTTCTGATTTTATCAGGAACGCTTCTATTTTTTCTAAACATGAAAAGTGAGTAAAATTGTTTGATTGTAAATCTCGTATGAAAAGTTTTAGTTTATTTTGAAAACTAAATACTTTTTGCCCTAGGTCATTAACTAATTTATTTTGACCTTGAAGAGATACATTTAATGTTGATAAATGTTGCATGATGTCGGTGAAAAATGCCAAATCTCTTAACCAATTTGGATTTGAAAGTTGAGGAAAACTTTTATTTTTTCTATTAAAATACTTTGATTGGTTCTATTAATTGAAAAATTTAGTTAAAATGTTATTGACCGACAACCATCTAACTAGACAATACCATGGGACATCATTAGGAATATCATCTTCTATGTCTTCTAGGAAGTTTTAAACTGCCGATGTGTTTTGCACTTGAACGTATGTAATTTACAATTTTTAAAACAACATCCATCACATGATCATATTTAAAATATTTAGCAGTTAGGTGTTCTCTATGTAGAATACAATGAATAGGTATAAAATCTGGGAAATTAGTATCATTTTTTAAAAGTCCTATTAATCCATTTTTACAACCCACCATACTAGGAGCTCCATCAGTTGAAATGCTTATAATTTTATTTAGTGGAATTTCAGCTTTTTGTAGAGTTTCATCGAGAGCAATCTTAATGTCAATACCCCGAGTAGTTTCCTTCAATGAAATTAGATCTAACAACTCTTCTTTCACATCTACATCACTCGTAACATAACGAACAAATATGGCTAACTGAGGTTTATCTTGGATATCGGTAGATTCATCTAAAGCTAGACTAAGAGATAAACAATTAGCAATGTTGTTTTTTAAATTGGTGAAAATATCAAAGCTAATTGTTGAAATACGCCTTTCTATTGTATGTCGTGATACTGGTACATTTTCAACCATTTTTAAAAGTTTTTGATTTTCAGGATTTAAAACAGAAATTACATCTAAAATATTTTTTTTTATATACTCGCCGTCCGTATACGGACGTTTTGCTTGAGCAATATTAAAGGCAATTACAAAACTTGCTTCTACACAGTCGTCTGCCTCGTTCGTAAACATTGTCATAACATTAGTTTGTTTAGCAAATTTTAATTTCATCGAACATAGCTTATTTTTCCTCGAATCAGAACCAATAGGAAATTCTCGACTAAATGTGCTGTGATTGGTTTCGTAATGCCGTTTTAAATTACTAACCTTAAACTGTGATAATGTAACTTGACATATGAGACAAAATGGTTTATCGTTTTCTGTATGAAAAGTATAGTTCTTCCCATTCTAATTTAAATTCCGTTTTCTTCTTCATATTTACGTTTAACCGCTTTATTAGAAATTGACATCGTAACTAACTTTCGCAATAAGTATCGGTAAAATATTACAAATATAATTATTAAATATTACAAATATTTTACAAAACAAATTGAGGTGTTTACAATAGGACTATTCAACACAGACTACAGACTATATTAAAAACGATATAATTTCATATTTCGTAATTTGATATGTTTATCGGCTGTTTGCTATCTTTATTACTTTTGTGGTATAAAAGTACACATTAGATAATTTGGCTCTTGATATAATTTTATTAATACATGTGGCTCGCGTACATAGTCATGTTGGCCACCCCTGGTATATATTATGTTTTTTTTAGGAAAGCTTACTGGGCGAGAGCTATTGTTCTTTTTGTATCAGCTGCAGTTGTTTGATTTCTATGTGTAATTATGCCTCCTAGACAGAAAAACTCGTTAACTTGCCGAATAGGATTTATTTCTCAATTCGATATTTATTTCTTCATTATTATTTACTTTACTTATCAACACTGTTATTGTCTACTGTCCATTTATCTTCAGTCGATACTTATCAAACACGTACACCATGGTATTAAGCATTTTATCCATACCATTTTGAAATTCTGTTATCAATACAATGTCGTCTGTAAATCTAACGGAAATCTAAATTGTGTAATAATAAATCATCTTGGAATTCGTATACCGCTATATAGTCTATATATAGTTTTGTACGAATGTTTTACGATATTTATCAGAATACTTTACAAATAGTACATTTTAGGGCAGCGACACGAACGCTACTACCGAATGCTTTTGTCTGCTAATGTTGGCGATTCATCAGGACGTACAGGTTATTTATTTATTTTTGTTGAAAAAACATATTTTTTTTTTTTTTTTTACTTATACGAAGGACGTTTTCAATGTTGAAACTCGCTCTTGCGTGTAATGCAGGATGAAGTTTACGACGAGATATACAACGCGGTGGGCGACAGTGACCGCGAACTCACTCCCGAGGACACGGACGACTTTACGTTCTTGGAACAGGTGCTCAAGGAGACGCTGAGAATGTATCCGACGGTTTCGGTGTTCACCAGACAGCTGACGGGAGACGTAAAAATCTGTGAGCATAAGAATGTGGTATATACGTATAAATCAAAACGATTTGAATTTTGTTTAATACTACCCCGGGAAAAAATTATTCAACCGCACTTTGAAAACGACAGCTGTTCGATTAAGTTTCGAGTGCTTTTATCCGTTAAAAAGATTGACTTCACCGAAGTCATTCCGACATTAGCACGCCCTTCGAAAAAAAAAAAAAACAAAAAAAATGCATTATCGTTTCCGAAAAGAAACGTGTAGTGCGTAAACTCGAAATTTTTACACGAACGAATTCCGAAAATTGTGACGAGAGACCGGTTAGTTTGTCAGACGTTCATTTACTCGTTCGCGGCGAAAAATTGTACGGAAACGAGTATACGTGGACTCTATTTTATTCAAATACTCGATGTTTATAAAAAATTTTTAGCCAACTACGTTCTGCCGAAGGGAACCAACGTCACTATATCGCCCATGGTCACACATCGTTGCCCGCACTTATATCCGAACCCCGAAGTCTTCAACCCGGACAACTTCAGCGCCGCGAACGTGGCCAACCGTCACAAATACAGTTACATCGCTTTCAGCGGAGGACCCAGAGGGTGCATAGGTAACCGGAATTTTCGTTACCCGCGGTATTCGCTTAGGTCCACAGACGCAACTCGAGCTCTAAAAATCTCGGAGTTGTTCAAATATCAGTCCCCTACATCATCGCAATATAGGAAAAGTAGTACAATGCTTACGCGTTAGAAATTTAACGATTTAATTCCGTTCTACGTTTGAAATTTCCAAATGTGCAACATGAGAAGACGATAGTGAAAAAAAAAAAAAAAATGTTTATTTAGTAATAAATGTTAAGATTATATTATGTACATCAGTTTTAAAACTCGGAGATTCTCTTGTGGCGTCGAGGTTGGGTGTCAGCGGCATTATGGTTTTAGTTAAAATAATTAAACGAATACGATTTTGAATGTCGTAAAAGAATCACAGATATGGTTATTAGCAGGTGTTATATAGAAAGCGCAGAAACTCTTAACGTGTGGTCTCGAGTTTCGAACCAGAGTGTTGAGACAATTTTCTGATGGGCGACAACGAAAGAGAGGAAAACCGTCATTGAACGCGTTTCGAACGGTTTTCAGGTGTAAAGTACGCGACGATATCGATGAAGCTGTTGGTGTCCGAAGTGTTGCGCAACTTCAGTGTCCACACGGACGTCAAACTCGCAGACGTCAAAGTGAAAATGAACGACGCTTTTACCAGGAAAGTCGGCGGATATCCGATCACGATCCGACCGCGAGATAGAAGGCCGTCGTATGTGCGGAATGACCGTAAAAGTAAATAGCCGGCGCAGTATCGCGAAAACACGCTCTAGGAATAGTATTTGAATGTGTATTATTATTATTATTATTATTATTATTATTATGTGGTTGTGAGTTTAACTTTTTTACAATAATTTGTACAAAAATATACTTAAAACCCCCTCCCCTACCCAAAAAAAACTTGAGTCGAGGTCGATTAAAAATTCTAAAAAAAAAAAAAAATTCTCACGAATAAATTTTAAGTATTTCGTAAGGCGGAAACGAATGAAAATTTTATAAAACGCAATGAAAAAGTGGAAAAAGACGGTATAAAGGAACAAATAAATATACAAGTAAATATACGGCATAAAAATCGAAAATGTAATGTGCTAAATGTTCACAGCCCTACTCATATTATTTTAGCTATGCGATAAACTGAAATAATACGTGTCTATTGTATTCGAATAATAAGTAAAAAATTAGATTAGAAAAAAAAAAAAAAATACACTTAAAAGATTTTATCACTTAAAATTATATTTGATTTCGCGTGCAGGATAATGCGTATAAAACGTTACAGACTATCATGCACAGAGTTTTCAAATATTACGTGCGTAATCGTTTCAATAATTTCTAGTTTATATATAGATATTGTACCGAATACCTATTGTAAATTTTGTTTTACGCGTTTAAAAAATACGTACGATTGATATTTTAGTACACATAAAAAAAAATAATAATAATAATAATAAAAAGAAAAAAATACTGTTAACCGGTGACGAATTTATATTAAAATACTGTACACCCATAACATATAGTTCTTACGTTAAACGCAATAATAATTAACAAACCCTGACTAACCCATTTGACAATATACGATCGTGTTATTATATATATATATATATAATATTATTAAAGAAAATAGGAACAATAAATAAATTACTACGCTGTATTCGAGTTTTATTTTTGTCCATATTATTTATCGGAATCTAAACACTATAATATTATTATTTTCTTTAGTGTGTGCAGGGTAAAATCGTTTTTGTCTTGTTTCATTCTAGAAGTTAACGCCAATCGGCTTTTTTTAACGATAACAATGTAATTGTAAGAGATATTATATGATTACAATTTAAATAGTTTACAGGAAAAATTAAAGTTGGTCTAGGTACGAAAAATTATTAGTTGAGGACATTATTCTAGTCATTCTAGTCAAAAGTGCATTTTAGTCCGACTTATCGGTATGTAAAAGGGTTCCCGAATATTACCAGAAGCACGAATGTTGAGTCGTTCAAGTAAACGCGGTGCGTCTATATGCCCCTTAATCAATCGCCTAATGAAAAGATAACTGAAGACCTTATGACGTTCAGTTAACGATTCGAGTTTAATAGGCCTATAATCATGAATAGGGTGGGCAATATTTAAACAGTAACCTGTAAAGCTGAAAAACCTGTTCTGGATTTTATTTAATCGCTGATGTTACACCACCTTTGGTATATAGGGCGACCAAACTACGGCGCCATATGTTCTATTAACGTCCGTACTAAGGCACTATATAGGGAAGATTTTTTATCTTAAAATGTTGGGCCAATTAAATATTTTACCGGACAGGTTTTCTGGAAACGTAAAATCCTCGCGTGAAGGATTTAAGTTTTGGACGTTTAAATTACGTACATATACTTATATATATATATATACTCGGGCATGGATTTTAGTTATATATATTATTGATCGACGATGATATTAATTATAAGGAAACGAATACAGAAAAATAAAAAGGTAACGAGCCGCGGGTTGTTGCGGATGTCGCTCAAGTGAATTACTCGGATAAAGATTTTGAAGTGTATTTCTATAACAACATAAATTTGAAAGCAATAATAAATCATTGTGTTCGGTAAAACGATTCTGAGCGGAGTTTCGGTGTAATATTTTAGGTATATAACAACAACTGACACTTTTTATGAATTAAATACCTCCAAAACTATTATTGCTATAAATAGTCCGAAATTAAAAGAAAGTTTTCGAATATTTTTTATCCTTAGTGTAATAAACGGTTAAACATTTGACGGCAATTTCGAATTTCTGTGCCCATTAGTTTCAAAATCACAAAGAAATAATCGATTTCGCGACGAAATCGGCGTTTTCACCGTTTTTTTTTTTTTTTTGAATGTAATTTTCCGGTAGTTTTCGAATTATGTTTTTTTTTGAGAAAATCGAAAAAAACGACCTCTCTAAAGTACCTACCGACTAGACGTGATTTTCTACCGGAAACAAACTGCGACCGTAAAGCTGATCGCAGCACTCCTCCCCGGAAGACTTTTCGGGTACAGACGTGGAAAAAAAAACACGGCTTCGTAAAACCAATAGATATTCTTCCTCGCTCCGCTCGTGATCTAAAATAATTGAAAAAAATCGAGCCTATATATCGTCGTCGCACGTCGCACAATGTTATTTATACATCATATTATAGAGAATGAAAAATACGCAGAGGCGCACGCGTACGCTAACGATTTGTCTGTTGTCGCACAACTGCAAGTACCTATTATAAACACTCGCAGGACGTCTTAAAAGCGCGCGAGACGGAATCGAGAGGAATTTGCGGTGCACCTGGGACGCGTTTCCTTTTTTTTTTTTTTTTTTTTATTATTATTGTAATTCTCTGCTGTGTCTCCGATTTCGTTATTGTTACGCAAAACTATACGAATAAAAGACAGCGGGGGGGAAAAAATGATCAGAAACGTCCTTGTGCAGCGGTGCTGCGACTGAAACAAAAGTACAAAAACACTTTAAACGAAAAAAATTAAATGTTTACGTGTACGAAACGCGTTTTCGTTCGTAATGAAATTGTACGCGGAAAATAAAATCGCCAAAATTATCTCTGTTATATATGTATGTGTACTTATATGTTTATAGAAATTAAAGAAAAAAAAATTGTCTGTAACGGGTGCCGACCCAGTGGCGTAGCCAGCGG
Organism: Slavum lentiscoides; assembly: GCA_032441835.1. Classification (NCBI taxonomy): domain Eukaryota; kingdom Metazoa; phylum Arthropoda; class Insecta; order Hemiptera; family Aphididae; genus Slavum; species Slavum lentiscoides. Next base: position 28,771 of record JAIVES010000053.1, read on the forward strand.
GTAGGCCTGGTAGGCCCGGGTGCCTACCCATTTTTTTTCAATAAATTTCACGAAAAACGTGTGTCATAAGGTTTTATTATTTGTATTGTGTGACTTTATTTTAAAATTAAATTTGTACACCGTACGCGTAAGAAATCATACGAGTATATGGGTAATTAATATCGACCGAAATACCACACGTTCTTATCTACTGTTTGTAAATCACATTATCATGACGAGACGACAGACCTGTCACAGACCGTATCATAGTTTATAAATAGTATTTATAATAATACTATTTAATCGATAGAAGTGTGGGATGCGCGTTGCGTTGCGTTATAGCTTTCGTTGTAATTACAGTATCGCACCGCCGCGCACCATTTGTACTATATAGTTACGCGATTATAAATTGTTGTGCTCTTATTTTATACTTATAATACAGTCGCTATTTTTTTGAAAAATGAAACGTTTTTTTTTTAGTTCCATATCCATTAAAATCCACTGCTGAAAATATTTATTGGTATTTGGTAACCTTTTTCATAAAAATATCGGGCCTATGCAGAAAAAAATGTCTAGCTACGCCACTGTGCCGACCCGCTCATTATTGAAAATTGTTGCGCCGTGGGCCCAACCATAAGCCAGACCAACGCGCCACTGCGCGTACCACGGTCGGATTTAAGCGTAGTGTGGTGTCCTACGGACGGTACATAATGTGGGAGACACAAACAAATAAACAGGACAACACACGTTTTGCTTATTTCGTTAAATAACCTATTGATTTATATCTATAACCGTTTACTTAAATAAAAACAATCAAAACGCTTGATATATAAAACGGAATAGCGTTATAAAAATACAAATCGGTAAAAAATCAATGTGAGTATGACTCAAAAATAAAAATAATAAAACGTGTAAGTGAGTATAAGTTGCACGCAACTTTTTTTTTGATTTTATTTTTATAAAACCCTCTATTACATTGTACCTGTTTGTTTGATGAAAATTTAATTTTAAACAGAAAAATAAAATTTCATTTTTATTATCTGTAATTGTAAAATAATTACAAAAGATTCAGCCATCCCCCTAAAATCCGGCCCCGGCGCGTAGTACAGGTACACTGCAACGAAACCGACACGGCGCCGCCAGGAACGGCGTAGGCGGACGCGAGAGAGAGAGAGAGAGAGAGAGAGAGAGAGAGAGAAAACGGCGAAAGAAGTATATAATAATTTCTGATCGCCGACGGCGTTGTGTAAACGCGTATAGGGTCTCCCTTTATCCGTACCGTTCCTATTTCTTTATTATTATTATTATTATTATTTTTTTTTGCTCTCTCTAAATTGTTATTTACGGCGACGAAAAATTTGTTCCGGCCGCGCGGTGCAGTTCGCACGAGGGCCTGATAATAAAAGTCCATAAAACGCGACGTGCAGAAAACGCGGTGTGACGTTATAAGTTCTTCTTACGCTCGTCGCTCGTATATATATATATATATATATATATATATATATACACGGCCCCGGTGCGGTGTATAAAGTGACTGGTGCAGGGCCGGGGCGATGGGCAGTGCGGGCAGACGACGACACCGACGTTATATTATATGTGTGTGTGTGTGTGTGTGTGTGTGTGTGTGTGTATATACCCTGCACGAGCCTACGACGTCGCGGCACTATGGTATCTCTCCCACAGGACCGTTGCAATCACTAGTCGTTACGAAGCCGGGGAGGGGACTCGCAGTGTCCCCGCGTTGTATGTCCTGCAGCATCTGCAGGACCGGAGCGACCGCGCACTCTTAAAACACGGCTGGTATCCTTTATCCGTCGTCCGCGAGCCTCCACCGTTTTTCTATTCGTTCCTCCGTCCCTTCCCCATCCCGTTATTCTGTTTCTCACCGAGTATAATATGCACCACGCAGAGAGATCATAAATACACGTATATCGTCCATATATACGGTCGGCACGAAATATTTATATACAGATTTTCGGTGATGCGATAACGCAGTTGCGTTATACTAAAATATAATTTCTCGCGTAATAATTTCTTAATGCGAGTCTAATGCGTTCACGGGTACCCGGCTCCAGTGTACGCGTACATCGTTTCAAAGTCGATACAATCACTGAAAGAAATGTTGAGTTGGGTTTAAGAAATGCTAATTCGTATAGTGGCCGGGTCATTTATTTTCCAAAAATGAGCCACGGAAAGAACAAGGTGCAGGGCAAAAATCTTTAGACGAATCGTCGAGGTACATTGTACGGGTCACAATCTTTCTGCACTATATACGTACATGTATATATTTATACAATTTTCGTATTGTTATTCTATCAATTCCTAACGTGTTTTTACAGCTTCAATTTTTTTTTTTTAACGAATATATTTCATTCTGTTATTGTACGGTAGATAATTCGGGGAAAAAACGTTTAAATCTGCAACACTTTCTTCCGGTAACTCACGGTAAAAGACGCGGATGTTGTGGGATATGTTGAGAATTTACACGTTATTCCTGTATGGGTCATAAACGTTACTATATATAGGCCCGACGTCGAATCGAATCGAATACTATTTGAGTACCCATAGGTATAATTATACGTATTACATATAGTCGGGGAAAACTGAGAAAACTGTAAACCTCCGTAGTAATAGACACCGTAATATATTTATATATAGTTTTGGCAAATCAATAATCACATTGCGTTTAAACGCGCACATTCGTCGGAAGTATTTGCGCAGACCTCTGTGTATTGTAAAAATATTTTTTTACACATAAAATGGCGAACATCATCCGGCTTCTAATTAATATATTATTATATACGGCGAAATCCCTTAAGAAAACAATCTCCTCGCGTAAAGGAGACGAGATTAAATCTTATATATATATATATATATAAATGTGTGTATGTGTGTGTTAAGACACACTGCAAGGGCGCACGTACGTTTCTCGGTTAAATTTATAGCCAAGTCTGCAAACGTCATCGTATATATATATATATATAGGTACAATTATTATACGCGGCGCGATACGGGAGGTGTGGCCACCACGGTTATCGCCGTATGGCTTACGTTTAATCAACCGTACTATTATTATTATTATTATTATTAAAATAATAATAACAACAACGATGACTGAGGAGCGGATTGTTTTATATAAAATACGCGTTATAATATTATAATACTCGTGTAATGTATTATGATAATGTACTGAAGCAGTTAGGCTTGTCGCTGGATACTGTTTTCCGCCCTATAACGAAAATGTCAACGCGGCTCTTCACACGCAAACACTCTGACCCATAGGCCGCGGACGCAGAACTCATGATCGGGACATGTAGAGAGAGGTCAGATTTCTGGGCCGACCAAAATGCGAATTACTCTGATTTTTAATTAATTTATTAATAAACGACTTTTAACAATGAATTTGTATAATAATACGGGGGTTTTTTTTTTTTTTTCTTACAAATTACTAACAGCCGCCAAGGTACTTATTTAAATAAATATTACAATTTTTTTTTTTTTTTGAAAACAATCGCCTAATACGTCATATTTTTATTCGATTAGAGTACGCAGCTGCATATTATAGCCTGCGTATCCCTGCGTCACTGACTACGGAATTATATATAGATGATACCTAATACATAATATACATAATAGAATTTCGTATTTTGAACAAGAGTTCTCATAAAATGCGTAGTTTATACGAGAATATAGTGAAAAAAAGAAAAGAAAACCGATTTATTTAGGGGGGTCTTTTTTAAGGGATTGATTGAGCCACCACCGGAGAACGGGTATATATTTCTAAGCGCGCCGAATTTCAATACTAATTACAAATAAATGTCTAATTTGACTGGACTATATAACATTTATTGTGTTTACGGACAGCGCGCGTCAGCGCTACGGAAAGCAGCGAAAAATCAAAGCACCTCAAAATTGTAAAAACGTAAAACGTATCGATACATTTTACTGACGCAGTGCTTCGCCGACGACGACGACGACGACGAGGACTGTCGGAAAAAAATAAATAAATAAAACGATTTTATTGATTTTCCAATACTATATTATAGTCTATATAGGTACGTGACTGTAAACGCGGGAGAGAAAACAATATTATTGTAAATAATATTGAACAAATTAAACAACTATATTTTGATAACGGAGAACCCGTAGGAATTCGTAATGACCAAACAAGAAATCACGACCATTTCTAAAAAAAAAAAAAAAATAATAGTAATAATAACGTTTTTTTATAAAACTTGGATTTTCGAAACGCGCGCAAAATATAACATATATATATTTTTATAAATACCTTTAAATATTTAACTGGGCGTCGTAATTTTTTTTTTTTTTTTTTGTTTCTCTATCGCGGGATTTACACGTCGCATTATACGGTATACTACGTACTGTGCAACGGCGTTTTCAAACTGTCGATGAGAAATTATGAATAAATTAGAGAAAAACGAATAAAACAAATGTCGCGCGGGTTCATAAAATTCAACGACGATTAAATAGTGATTACATATATTTTTTTAATATATATATATATATATATATATATATAGTATTAAATACTGCAGACAATAATAAAAAAATTTGTTAACACCGGTGTGGCGTTTTATGCGTTTGCATTTGAATTGCCGTTTCGTTGTGCAGTAATAATTTATACTACGCTCCGCGAGGGTCACCCGACAGCAGCTGTACCTCCTATAATAATATTATTATTATTATTATTATTTGTTTTTTTTACCGATCCTCTGCGGCGTTCGGATTGAACTTTTAACAAACACAATTCGTGTTTCTTCTTATTTCCACACACGCGTATAGTAAGTACATACTCGTATAAAACGGATCCATATATTTATAGGTAAACGTAAGATTCACGCCAGTGGATTTTTAGCGTTATATCCCCTCCCCCCAATTGTTTTTTTTTTGCCGACCTACAGAAAACAACTTTATTAGTTATAAGAGCTGTTTCAGAGTCATTGTACTCAATTACTTTTTATTAGTTTTAAGCAAAATGTCATTACTTACGAGTCATAATAGTTATGACAATGAACATTCGCTATATATATATATATATAAACATATATATACATATACATAACATATGTTATGTTAATTAAACAACTCGGTATTAGTGTGTTATAATTTTTAAATTCATTTATTAATATTATAGAACAATTTACAATTAATGTACCTACACGCAATTATATAAGCTGGAAACGATTTTGGAAACATAAACATTTGAGTTTTAGGCATATTACCGTGACGACAATTCATTAAAATGTATTATTACTATTTATACTTATATAACATCCTCCATTGCACCCACTGAAAATTCCTGCGGGCACGCCACTGATTATTATCGCAAGTATTTTTTAGTCACAGTGCCTATTCTCAGCGAGCAGTCGATAAATGTTTTCGTTCGAATTATATATCATACGATAGACATTTGTTTTTCCGATAAATTCAAAAGTCTGTGTTATCAAACGGTAAATATTTTTTTTCTCTACAGTAATTAGGCCGTTAATGCGTTTGTTATTTTTTTTCGTAATTTTTAGCAAATCTTTTAGTTCGCCAACATCGTGTCTGTTTTATAATAGTGATGGCGATGAACGTAAAATAATAATATTAAAAATCTTTCTTCAACAGATGATTATATTTTTGAAGACCTGCTATAAACGCAAACGACAAAGCCGTAAGTTTGGCTAATTGCCGGTTAGGAAATTTCGTATACATCACACGCCTCTTTATATGGACACGGGTATTAATTTTATTTTTTTTTTTTTTTTTATAGTTTTTGTTGTCGATCGTTATAAAAAATCATTAGACACGAATAAAGTGATATTGGACACGGGGGAAAGAAAAAAATAACAATCAGATTAGGACGGCGAGTTTTTGGTGAGGGACGGGGGACGGGGGACGGGGGACGGGGGGCTGAACAAAACGGAAAAAAAAAGCACTCGTACGTGCATACAGTGGAGTGTTGACAAGTCGTTTATTTTTATTCGAGATAAAAAAAAAAAAACCAACCGACCAATAAACGAATCGAATAAATCACGCGCGTGTAATGTGGAACGGTTTTTTTTTTTCTGTCTACGCACGTGACGCGTGTTCGCGGTGGAGACCGGAACGCGCGCAGTTCGGAAGACTGCAACGGGCCCGGGTATTTGTGTGCGAATTTGTAAGCCGCGCGTCCGGCGTTTCCTTCGCGATCCGCTCCGACACGGCCGCCACCACTAACCTGCATAGGCGTGTCTACGGGGGAGGCAGTGTGATGGGCACCGGCCTCCCCAGCGACTTAATTCTTGGCCACTCGGCTTATTAATCTACCGTGGTTGGAAGTATAAATATAAAATATTTAAAAAAAATAACTGAGTAGCAGCAACATTAGTTGATTGGCCTTATTTATTAGTTGTAATAGCATATAGGAAACCAATTTTAAGATCAAGATAATCTTTAATTTTGTGGGGTGAATAAAAAATTCCACGTGCTATGTAATTGCCATACAACAAAAAAAATGTCACAAATATAGATACAGAATATAGATCGCTGTAGTAAGTGAAAAATTTAAATTTTATAACTGGCCTCCCCAGCCACGGAGGTCTGGACACGCCTATGCCACTAACTCTCACTGATAATCTTCGCGCACGTCCACGACGACACGGGAATCGCGTCATATTTTTTTTCTATTCTTCTTCTTCTTCTTCTTCTTCTTCTTCTTCTTTTTCGTCAGTATTTCGCATTGACATTATTATAATTAACACATACGCGAGAAACGATCGGTTTGTCAATAATATTGGTTTATCAAAAATAATTTCGTCAACGAGCGATCACTCACCTCACACGTATACACATGAAAACGAGAAAAATATTACGTCAAACAGCGAACAGAGCCGAATCCGTCGTTTACGTTCTCCTCCAATAGGAATAACGGAGAACAGGGGCGTAATTACGTACGGGGGGGGGGATATGGGGATGGATCCCCTCCCATGGGCTTTCTTTTTTTTTGCGTAACATATCGTCTAATGTACAAAAAAATGTAATAATTAAAAATAATACTTTTTTTGCGTTAACAAAATTTG
>JAIVES010000099.1:0-33718 GCA_032441835.1 Slavum lentiscoides
TTTTATCCGATTCGAAAAATTCCGACGGTTTCGGAATCCGCGTGGCCTCCTCTTTCTTCGATCTAATAGGTCCCAAACGCGTAGGACCAATACAAGTGGCCGAAAAACGTTCGTGAACGTAAAAACACGAAAAAACGCGAAAAACACGAAAAAAACGCAAAACACGCGGTTTTGTGCTATATCTCCGTCAGTTTTTATCCGATTTAGAATTTTCTACAGAAATACAAATACGACGCCCGTAGCTTTTGTTTGGTGTATAATTGAGGTCTCGGAGACAAATAGATGGTGAAATGTGGAAAAAACCCGTTGTGTTGGACATTTTTGACCGTATTTTCCCGCGCAAAACACTAAAATCGATATTTCGATCGATATTTTGCTCAAATTGCAAATTTTTTGCGGCAAATGATTTTCTCGCGTGATCGGCTACCTATTTGATACCAAACACGGCTAGTCTATTCCTATTGGAACCGCCTGAAATGGGCGTTTGACCATTTATTTTTTTTGCACTTTTATGGCTTCATCGAAACAGAAAAATCGGCGCTACGACCTGAGTTTTTACGAAATCTTAATTCCGTCTTTTCGATGAGATAGATCTCGTTCTCTTGTTGATTATGATGTATGTTAATAGGGTATGAATTCGCAAAATGCGCGCATATTTTCAAAAACAGCGTTTTTTCGTTTGTCGAATTTTTTTTTGGTTTCAAACCCCATATCTTCTAGGAAAATGAACGTATCTTGAATTTCTTGACGGAAAAAGCAACCTGACGTCCGTATCTGTCGTTTGGTATATAAACAAGGTCTCGGAGACCAATAGATGCCGAGATAAATGGAAAAAACCCGTTTTGTTGGACCTTTTTTTTTCATATTTTCCCGCGCAATACGCACTATGGAATGTTGTTTACGAACGAATACCAAATATTTCGGGTCATCAAAACAGAAAAAAGCGGTTTTTCGCCATATCTCAGTCTATTTTTATCCGATTTGGAAAATTTCGACGGTTTCGGAATCCGCGTGGCCTCCTCTTTCTTCGATCTAATAGGTCCCAAACGCGTAGGACCAATACAAGTGGCCGAAAAACGTTCGTGAACGTAAAAACACGACGCGGAATCCGCGTGGGCTCCTCTTTCTTTGATCTAAAAACGCGTAGGACCAATACAAGTGACCGAAAAACGTTCGTGGTTTTATCTGCGTACCACAGTCAGTATTGTGGAAAAAACCCATTTTGTAGAATTTTTTTTCACATTTTCCCGCGCAATACGCACTACGGAACGTTGTTTACGACCGAATAACAAATATTTCGTATCATCAAAACAGAAAAATCGACATTCCGATCGCAATTACCACCGGATATCAATGCGGACTTTTGCATAATACAGTGCTCGGTCGCCGACTGCCTATGACGTATGTGAAGAGATTGAAATTAAAAAATACATGAAAAAACGCGAAAAAGCGGTTTTTTGCCATAACTCAGTCTATTTTATCCGATTTGAAAAATTTCGACGGTTTCGGAATCCGCGTGGCCTCCTCTTTCTTCGATCTAATAACTCCCAAACGCGTAGGACCAATACAATGGCCGAAAAACGTTCGTGAACGTAAAAATACGAAAAAACGCGAAAAAAGCGGTTTTTCGCTATATCTCAGTCTATTTTTATCCGATTTGAAAAATTCCGACGGTTTCGGAATCCGCGTGGCCTCCTCTTTCTTCGATCTAATAACTCCCAAACGCGTAGGACCAATACAAGTGGCCGAAAAACGTTCGTGAACGTAAAAATACGAAAAAACGCGAAAAAGCGGTTTTTCGCCATATCTCAGTCTATTTTATCCGATTTGGAAAATTCCGACGGTTTCGGAATCCGCGTGGCCTCCTCTTTCTTCGATCTAATAACTCCCAAACGCGTAGGACCAATACAAGTGGCCGAAAAACGTTCGTGAACGAAAAAAACGCGAAAAACGCGGTTTTTTCGCCATATCTCAGTCTATTTTATCCGATTCGGAAAATTCCGACGGTTTCGGAATCCGCGTGGGCTCCTCTTTCTTTGATCTAATAGGTCCCGAACGCGTAGGACCAATACAAGTGACCGAAAAACGTTCGTGAACGTAAAAACACAAAAAAAAACGCAAAAAAGCGGTTTTATCTGCGTACCACAGTCAGTATTGTGGAAAAAACCCATTTTGTAGAATTTTTTTCACATTTTCCGCGCAATACGCACTACGGAACGTTGTTTACGACCGAATAACAAATATTTCGTATCATCAAAACAGAAAAATCGACATTCCGATCGCAATTACCACCGGATATCAATGCGGACTTTTGCATAATACAGTGCTCGGTCGCCGACTGCCTATGACGTATGTGAAGAGAGATTGAAATTAAAAAAAATACATGAAAAAACGCGAAAAAAGCGGTTTTTTCGCCATAACTCAGTCTATTTTTATCCGATTTGAAAAATTTCGACGGTTTCGGAATCCGCGTGGCCTCCTCTTTCTTCGATCTAATAGGTCCCAAACGCGTAGGACCAATACAAGTGGCCGAAAAACGTTCGTGAACGTGAACGTAAAAACACGAAAAAAAACGCGAGAAAAGCGATTTTTCGCCATATCTCAGTCTATTTTATCCGATTCGAAAAATTCCGACGGTTTCGGAATCCGCGTGGCCTCCTCTTTCTTCGATCTAATAGGTCCCAAACGCGTAGGACCAATACAAGTGGCCGAAAAACGTTCGTGAACGTAAAAAACACGAAAAAAACGCGAAAAACACGAAAAAAAACGCAAAACACGCGGTTTTTGTGCTATATCTCCGTCAGTTTTATCCGATTTAGAATTTTCTACAGAAATACAAATACGACGCCCGTAGCTTTTGTTTGGTGTATAATTGAGGTCTCGGAGACAAATAGATGGTGAGAAATGTGGAAAAAACCCGTTGTGTTGGACATTTTTGACCGTATTTTCCGCGCAAAACACTAAAATCGATATTTCGATCGATATTTTGCTCAAATTGCAAATTTTTGCGGCAAATGATTTTCTCGCGTGATCGGCTACCTATTTGATACCAAACACGGCTAGTCTATTCCTATTGGAACCGCCTGAAATGGGCGTTTGACCATTTTTTTTGCACTTTTATGGCTTCATCGAAACAGAAAAATCGGCGCTACGACCTGAGTTTTACGAAATCTTAATTCCGTCTTTTCGATGAGATAGATCTCGTTCTCTTGTTGATTATGATGTATGTTAATAGGGTATGAATTCGCAAAATGCGCGCATATTTTCAAAAACAGCGTTTTTTCGTTTGTCGAATTTTTTTTGGTTTCAAACCCCATATCTTCTAGGAAAATGAACGTATCTTGAATTTTTGACGGAAAAAGCAACCTGACGTCCGTATCTGTCGTTTGGTATATAAACAAGGTCTCGGAGACCAATAGATGCCGAGATAAATGGAAAAAACCCGTTTTGTTGGACCTTTTTTTTTCATATTTTCCCGCGCAATACGCACTATGGAATGTTGTTTACGAACGAATACCAAATATTTCGGGTCATCAAAACAGAAAAAAGCGGTTTTTCGCCATATCTCAGTCTATTTTTATCCGATTTGGAAAATTTCGACGGTTTCGGAATCCGCGTGGCCTCCTCTTTCTTCGATCTAATAGGTCCCAAACGCGTAGGAACAATACAAGTGGCCGAAAAACGTTCGTGAACGTAAAAAACACGAAAAAAAAAACGCGAGAAAAGCGATTTTTTCGCCATATCTCAGTCTATTTTTATCCGATTCGAAAAATTCCGACGGTTTCGGAATCCGCGTGGCCTCCTCTTTCTTCGATCTAATAGGTCCCAAACGCGTAGGACCAATACAAGTGGCCGAAAAACGTTCGTGAACGTAAAAAACACGAAAAAAACGCGAAAAACACGAAAAAAACGCAAAACACGCGGTTTTTGTGCTATATCTCCGTCAGTTTTATCCGATTTAGAATTTTCTATACAAATCGACGCCCGTCTATTTTGAAATGTCCGATTTGACCGGAAAATTTCGACGGTTTCGGAATGATCGCTACCTATTTGGGCTCCTCTTTCTTTGATCTAATGAGAAATCTTAATTCCGTCTTTTCGATGAGATTCGGAAAATTCCGACGGTTTCGGAATATCTAATCCCGAACGCGTAGGACCAATACAAGTGACCGAAAAACGTTCGTGAACGTAAAAACGCGAAAAAACGCAAAAAAAGCGTTTTTATCTGCGTACCACAATTTATTTTGGAAAAACCCATTTTGTAGAATTTTTTTCACATTTTTCCGCGCAATACGCACTACGGAACGTTGTTTACGACCGAATAACAAATATTTCGTATCATCAAAACAGAAAAATCGACATTCCGATCGCAATTACCACCGGATATCAATGCGGACTTTTGCATAATACAGTGCTCGGTCGCCGACTGCCTATGACGTATGTGAAGAGATTGAAATTAAAAAATACATGAAAAAACGCGAAAAAAGCGGTTTTTGCCATAACTCAGTCTATTTTATCCGATTTGAAAAATTTCGACGGTTTCGGAATCCGCGTGGCCTCCTCTTTCTTCGATCTAATAACTCCCAAACGCGTAGGACCAATACAAGTGGCCGAAAAACGTTCGTGAACGTAAAAAACACGAAAAAAAAAACGCGAAAAAGCCATATCTCAGTCTATTTTATCCGATTTGGAAAATTTCGACGGTTTCGGAATCCGCGTGGCCTCCTCTTTCTTCGATCTAATCTCCCAAACGCGTCAATACAAGTGGCCGAAAAACGTTCGTGAATAAAAACACGAAAAAAAACGCGAAAAAAGCGATTTTTCGCCATATCTCAGTCTATTTTATCCGATTCGAAAAATTCCGACGGTTTCGGAATCCGCGTGGCCTCCTCTTTCTTCGATCTAATAGGTCCCAAACGCGTAGGACCAATACAAGTGGCCGAAAAACGTTCGTGAACGTAAAAACACGAAAAAACGCGAAAAACACGAAAAAAACGCAAAACACGCGGTTTTGTGCTATATCTCCGTCAGTTTTATCCGATTTAGAATTTTCTACAGAAATACAAATACGACGCCCGTAGCTTTTGTTTGGTGTATAATTGAGGTCTCGGAGACAAATAGATGGTGAGAAATGTGGAAAAAACCCGTTGTGTTGGACATTTTTGACCGTATTTTCCCGCGCAAAACACTAAAATCGATATTTCGATCGATATTTTGCTCAAATTGCAAATTTTTGCGGCAAATGATTTTCTCGCGTGATCGGCTACCTATTTGATACCAAACACGGCTAGTCTATTCCTATTGGAACCGCCTGAAATGGGCGTTTGACCATTTTTTTTGCACTTTTATGGCTTCATCGAAACAGAAAAATCGGCGCTACGACCTGAGTTTTACGAAATCTTAATTCCGTCTTTTCGATGAGATAGATCTCGTTCTCTTGTTGATTATGATGTATGTTAATAGGGTATGAATTCGCAAAATGCGCGCATATTTTCAAAAACAGCGTTTTTTCGTTTGTCGAATTTTTTTTGGTTTCAAACCCCATATCTTCTAGGAAAATGAACGTATCTTGAATTTTTGACGGAAAAAGCAACCTGACGTCCGTATCTGTCGTTTGGTATATAAACAAGGTCTCGGAGACCAATAGATGCCGAGATAAATGGAAAAAACCCGTTTTGTTGGACCTTTTTTTTTCATATTTTCCCGCGCAATACGCACTATGGAATGTTGTTTACGAACGAATACCAAATATTTCGGGTCATCAAAACAGAAAAAAGCGGTTTTTCGCCATATCTCAGTCTATTTTTATCCGATTTGGAAAATTTCGACGGTTTCGGAATCCGCGTGGCCTCCTCTTTCTTCGATCTAATAGGTCCCAAACGCGTAGGAACAATACAAGTGGCCGAAAAACGTTCGTGAACGTAAAAACACGAAAAAAAACGCGAGAAAAGCGGATTTTTCGCCATATCTCAGTCTATTTTTATCCGATTCGAAAAATTCCGACGGTTTCGGAATCCGCGTGGCCTCCTCTTTCTTCGATCTAATAGGTCCCAAACGCGTAGGACCAATACAAGTGGCCGAAAAACGTTCGTGAACGTAAAAACACGAAAAAACGCGAAAAACACGAAAATACGTCTATTTTATCCGATTTGGAAAATTCCGACTATATCTCCGTCAGTTTTATCCGATTTAGAATTTTCTAAGAAATACAAATACGACGCCCGTAGCTTTTGTTTGGTGTATAATTGAGGTCTCGGAGACAAATAGATGGTGAAAATGTGGAAAAAACCCGTTGTGTTGGACATTTTTGACCGTATTTTCCCGCGCAAAACACTAAAATCGATATTTCGATCGATATTTTGCTCAAATTGCAAATCGATATATTTTTTTTGCGGCAAATGATTTTCTCGCGTGATCGGCTACCTATTTGATACCAAACACGGCTAGTCTATTCCTATTGGAACCGCCTGAAATGGGCGTTTGACCATTTTTTTTGCACTTTATGGCTTCATCGAAACAGAAAAATCGGCGCTACGACCTGAGTTTTACGAAATCTTAATTCCGTCTTTTCGATGAGATAGATCTCGTTCTCTTGTTGATTATGATGTATGTTAATAGGGTATGAATTCGCAAAATGCGCGCATATTTTCAAAAACAGCGTTTTTTCGTTTGTCGAATTTTTTTTGGTTTCAAACCCCATATCTTCTAGGAAAATGAACGTATCTTGAATTTTTGACGGAAAAAGCAACCTGACGTCCGTATCTGTCGTTTGGTATATAAACAAGGTCTCGGAGACCAATAGATGCCGAGATAAATGGAAAAAACCCGTTTTGTTGGACCTTTTTTTCATATTTTCCCGCGCAAACGCACTATGGAATGTTGTTTACGAACGAATAAAATATTTCGGGTCATCAAAACAGAAAAAAGCGGTTTTTCGCCATATCTCAGTCTATTTTATCCGATTTGGAAAATTTCGACGGTTTCGGAATCCGCGTGGCCTCCTCTTTCTTCGATCTAATAAGGTCCCAAACGCGTAGGACCAATACAAGTGGCCGAAAAACGTTCGTGAACGTAAAAACACGAAAAAAACGCGAAAAAAGCGGTTTTTCGCCATATCTCAGTCTATTTTATCCGATTTCGAAAAATTCCGACGGTTTCGGAATCCGCGTGGCCTCCTCTTTCTTCGATCTAATAGGTCCCAAACGCGTAGGACCAATACAAGTGGCCGAAAAACGTTCGTGAACGTAAAAACACGAAAAAACGCGAAAAACACGAAAAAAACGCAAAACACGCGGTTTTTGTGCTATATCTCCGTCAGTTTTATCCGATTTAGAATTTTCTACAGAAATACAAATACGACGCCCGTAGCTTTTGTTTGGTGTATAATTGAGGTCTCGGAGACAAATAGATGGTGAGAAATGTGGAAAAAACCCGTTGTGTTGGACATTTTTGACCGTATTTTCCCGCGCAAAACACTAAAATCGATATTTCGATCGATATTTTGCTCAAATTGCAAATTTTTGCGGCAAATGATTTTCTCGCGTGATCGGCTACCTATTTGATACCAAACACGGCTAGTCTATTCCTATTGGAACCGCCTGAAATGGGCGTTTGACCATTTTTTTTGCACTTTTATGGCTTCATCGAAACAGAAAAATCGGCGCTACGACCTGAGTTTTACGAAATCTTAATTCCGTCTTTTCGATGAGATAGATCTCGTTCTCTTGTTGATTATGATGTATGTTAATAGGGTATGAATTCGCAAAATGCGCGCATATTTTCAAAAACAGCGTTTTTTCGTTTGTCGAATTTTTTTTGGTTTCAAACCCCATATCTTCTAGGAAAATGAACGTATCTTGAATTTTTTGACGGAAAAAGCAACCTGACGTCCGTATCTGTCGTTTGGTATATAAACAAGGTCTCGGAGACCAATAGATGCCGAGATAAATGGAAAAAACCCGTTTTGTTGGACCTTTTTTTTTCATATTTTCCCGCGCAATACGCACTATGGAATGTTGTTTACGAACGAATACCAAATATTTCGGGTCATCAAAACAGAAAAAAGCGGTTTTTCGCCATATCTCAGTCTATTTTTATCCGATTTGGAAAATTTCGACGGTTTCGGAATCCGCGTGGCCTCCTCTTTCTTCGATCTAATAGGTCCCAAACGCGTAGGACCAATACAAGTGGCCGAAAAACGTTCGTGAACGTAAAAAACACGAAAAAAACGCGAAAAAAGCGGTTTTTCGCCATATCTCAGTCTATTTTTATCCGATTTGGAAAATTCCGACGGTTTCGGAATCCGCGTGGCCTCCTCTTTCTTCGATCTAATAACTCCCAAACGCGTAGGACCAATACAAGTGGCCGAAAAACGTTCGTGAACGAAAAAAACGCGAAAAACGCGGTTTTTTCGCCATATCTCAGTCTATTTTTATCCGATTCGGAAAATTCCGACGGTTTCGGAATCCGCGTGGGCTCCTCTTTCTTTGATCTAATAGGTCCCGAACGCGTAGGACCAATACAAGTGACCGAAAAACGTTCGTGAACGTAAAAACACGAAAAAACGCAAAAAAGCGGTTTTATCTGCGTACCACAGTCAGTATGTGTGGAAAAACCCATTTTGTAGAAATTTTTTTCACATTTTCCCCGCAATACGCACTACGGAACGTTGTTTACGACCGAATAACAAATATTTCGTATCATCAAAACAGAAAAATCGACATTCCGATCGCAATTACCACCGGATATCAATGCGGACTTTTGCATAATACAGTGCTCGGTCGCCGACTGCCTATGACGTATGTGAAGAGATTGAAATTAAAAAATACATGAAAAAACGCGAAAAAAGCGGTTTTTGCCATAACTCAGTCTATTTTATCCGATTTGAAAAATTTCGACGGTTTCGGAATCCGCGTGGCCTCCTCTTTCTTCGATCTAATAACTCCCAAACGCGTAGGACCAAAAACGTTCGTGGCGAAAAAACGCGTTTTTGAACATATCTCAGTCTATTTTACGAAAAAACGCGGTTTCGGAATCCGCGTGGCCTCCTTTTCTTCGCTAATTTCAATCAAGTGGCCGAAATCCGCGTCCGATTTCGGATATCTCAATTTTATCCTTGAAAAATTCCGACGGTTTCGGAATCCGCGTGGCCTCCTCTTTCTTCGATCTAATAACTCCCAAACGCGTAGGACCAATACAAGTGGCCGAAAAACGTTCGTGAACGTAAAAAAAAAACGCGAAAAACGCGGTTTTTCGCCATATCTCAGTCTATTTTATCCGATTCGGAAAATTCCGACGGTTTCGGAATCCGCGTGGGCTCCTCTTTCTTTGATCTAATAGGTCCCGAACGCGTAGGACCAATACAAGTGACCGAAAAACGTTCGTGAACGTAAAAACACGAAAAAACGCAAAAAAGCGGTTTTATCTGCGTACCACAGTCAGTATTGTGGAAAAAACACATTTTGTAGAATTTTTTTTTTTCACATTTTCCGCGCAATACGCACTACGGAACGTTGTTTACGACCGAATAACAAATATTTCGTATCATCAAAACAGAAAAATCGACATTCCGATCGCAATTACCACCGGATATCAATGCGGACTTTTGCATAATACAGTGCTCGGTCGCCGACTGCCTATGACGTATGTGAAGAGAGATTGAAATTAAAAAATACATGAAAAAACGCGAAAAAAGCGGTTTTTCGCCATATCTCAGTCTATTTTTATCCGATTTGAAAAATTTCGACGGTTTCGGAATCCGCGTGGCCTCCTCTTTCTTCGATCTAATAACTCCCAAACGCGTAGGACCAATACAAGTGGCCGAAAAACGTTCGTGAACGTAAAAAATACGAAAAAAAACGCGAAAAAAAGGTTTTTTCGCCATATCTCAGTCTATTTTTATCCGATTCGAAAAATTCCGACGGTTTCGGAATCCGCGTGGCCTCCTCTTTCTTCGATCTAATAGGTCCCAAACGCGTAGGACCAATACAAGTGGCCGAAAAACGTTCGTGAACGTAAAAAACACGAAAAAAACGCGAAAAACACGAAAAAAAACGCAAAACACGCGGTTTTTGTGCTATATCTCCGTCAGTTTTATCCGATTTAGAATTTTCTACAGAAATACAAATACGACGCCCGTAGCTTTTGTTTGGTGTATAATTGAGGTCTCGGAGACAAATAGATGGTGAGAAATGTGGAAAAAACCCGTTGTGTTGGACATTTTTGACCGTATTTTCCCGCGCAAAACACTAAAATCGATATTTCGATCGATATTTTGCTCAAATTGCAAATTTTTGCGGCAAATGATTTTCTCGCGTGATCGGCTACCTATTTGATACCAAACACGGCTAGTCTATTCCTATTGGAACCGCCTGAAATGGGCGTTTGACCATTTTTTTTGCACTTTATGGCTTCATCGAAACAGAAAAATCGGCGCTACGACCTGAGTTTTACGAAATCTTAATTCCGTCTTTTCGATGAGATAGATCTCGTTCTCTTGTTGATTATGATGTATGTTAATAGGGTATGAATTCGCAAAATGCGCGCATATTTTCAAAAACAGCGTTTTTTCGTTTGTCGAATTTTTTTTGGTTTCAAACCCCATATCTTCTAGGAAAATGAACGTATCTTGAATTTTTGACGGAAAAAGCAACCTGACGTCCGTATCTGTCGTTTGGTATATAAACAAGGTCTCGGAGACCAATAGATGCCGAGATAAATGGAAAAAACCCGTTTTGTTGGACCTTTTTTTTTCATATTTTCCCGCGCAATACGCACTATGGAATGTTGTTTACGAACGAATACCAAATATTTCGGGTCATCAAAACAGAAAAAAGCGGTTTTTCGCCATATCTCAGTCTATTTTTATCCGATTTGGAAAATTTCGACGGTTTCGGAATCCGCGTGGCCTCCTCTTTCTTCGATCTAATAGGTCCCAAACGCGTAGGACCAATACAAGTGGCCGAAAAACGTTCGTGAACGTATTTTTTATCCGACGCGGTTTTTTATCCGATTCGAAAAATTCCGACGGTTTCGGAATCCGCGTGGCCTCCTCTTTCTTCGATCTAATAGGTCCCAAACGCGTAGGACCAATACAAGTGGCCGAAAAACGTTCGTGAACGTAAAAACCACGAAAAAACGTTCGCGTAAAAAACGAAAAAACGAAAAACAAAAAAACGCAAAACACGCGGTTTTTGTGCTATATCTCCGTCAGTTTTATCCGATTTAGAATTTTCTACAGAAATACAAATACGACGCCCGTAGCTTTTGTTTGGTGTATAATTGAGGTCTCGGAGACAAATAGATGGTGAGAAATGTGGAAAAAACCCGTTGTGTTGGACATTTTTGACCGTATTTTCCCGCGCAAAACACTAAAATCGATATTTCGATCGATATTTTGCTCAAATTGCAAATTTTTGCGGCAAATGATTTTCTCGCGTGATCGGCTACCTATTTGATACCAAACACGGCTAGTCTATTCCTATTGGAACCGCCTGAAATGGGCGTTTGACCATTTTTTTTGCACTTTTATGGCTTCATCGAAACAGAAAAATCGGCGCTACGACCTGAGTTTTACGAAATCTTGATTCCGTCTTTTCGATGAGATAGATCTCGTTCTCTTGTTGATTATGATGTATGTTAATAGGGTATGAATTCGCAAAATGCGCGCATATTTTCAAAAACAGCGTTTTTTCGTTTGTCGAATTTTTTTTGGTTTCAAACCCCATATCTTCTAGGAAAATGAACGTATCTTGAATTTTTGACGGAAAAAGCAACCTGACGTCCGTATCTGTCGTTTGGTATATAAACAAGGTCTCGGAGACCAATAGATGCCGAGATAAATGGAAAAAACCCGTTTTGTTGGACCTTTTTTTTTCATATTTTCCCGCGCAATACGCACTATGGAATGTTGTTTACGAACGAATACCAAATATTTCGGGTCATCAAAACAGAAAAAAGCGGTTTTTCGCCATATCTCAGTCTATTTTATCCGATTTGGAAAATTTCGACGGTTTCGGAATCCGCGTGGCCTCCTCTTTCTTCGATCTAATAACTCCCAAACGCGTAGGACCAATACAAGTGGCCGAAAAACGTTCGTGAACGTAAAAAATACGAAAAAAAACGCGAAAAAGCGGTTTTTCGCCATATCTCAGTCTATTTTATCCGATTTGGAAAATTCCGACGGTTTCGGAATCCGCGTGGCCTCCTCTTTCTTCGATCTAATAACTCCCAAACGCGTAGGACCAATACAAGTGGCCGAAAAACGTTCGTGAACGAAAAAAACGCGAAAAACGCGGTTTTTTCGCCATATCTCAGTCTATTTTTATCCGATTCGGAAAATTCCGACGGTTTCGGAATCCGCGTGGGCTCTTCTTTCTTTGATCTAATAGGTCCCGAACGCGTAGGACCAATACAAGTGACCGAAAAACGTTCGTGAACGTAAAAAACACGAAAAAACGCAAAAAAGCGGTTTTATCTGCGTACCACAGTCAGTATTGTGGAAAAAACACATTTTGTAGAATATTTTTTTTCACATTTTCCCGCGCAATACGCACTACGGAACGTTGTTTACGACCGAATAACAAATATTTCGTATCATCAAAACAGAAAAATCGACATTCCGATCGCAATTACCACCGGATATCAATGCGGACTTTTGCATAATACAGTGCTCGGTCGCCGACTGCCTATGACGTATGTGAAGAGATTGAAATTAAAAAATACATGAAAAAACGCGAAAAAAGCGGTTTTTGCCATAACTCAGTCTATTTTATCCGATTTGAAAAATTTCGACGGTTTCGGAATGGCCGAAAAACCGCGTAAAAATACGAAAAAACGCGAAAAAAGCGGTTTTTCGCTATATCTCAGTCTATTTTATCCGATTTGAAAAATTCCGACGCGTGGCCTCCTCTTTCTTCGATCTAATAACTCCCAAACGCGTAGGACCAATACAAGTGGCCGAAAAACGTTCGTGAACGTAAAAATACGAAAAAAAACGCGAAAAAGCGGTTTTCGCCATATCTCAGTCTATTTTTATCCGATTTGAAAAATTCCGACGGTTTCGGAATCCGCGTGGCCTCCTCTTTCTTCGATCTAATAACTCCCAAACGCGTAGGACCAATACAAGTGGCCGAAAAACGTTCGTGAACGTAAAAAACACGAAAAAAACGCGAAAAACACGAAAAAAAACGCAAAACACGCGGTTTTTGTGCTATATCTCCGTCAGTTTTTATCCGATTTAGAATTTTTCTACAGAAATACAAATACGACGCCCGTAGCTTTTGTTTGGTGTATAATTGAGGTCTCGGAGACAAATAGATGGTGAGAAATGTGGAAAAAACCCGTTGTGTTGGACATTTTTTGACCGTATTTTCCCGCGCAAAACACTAAAAATCGATATTTCGATCGATATTTTGCTCAAATTGCAAATTTTTGCGGCAAATGATTTTCTCGCGTGATCGGCTACCTATTTGATACCAAACACGGCTAGTCTATTCCTATTGGAACCGCCTGAAATGGGCGTTTGACCATTTTTTTTGCACTTTTATGGCTTCATCGAAACAGAAAAATCGGCGCTACGACCTGAGTTTTACGAAATCTTGATTCCGTCTTTTCGATGAGATAGATCTCGTTCTCTTGTTGATTATGATGTATGTTAATAGGGTATGAATTCGCAAAATGCGCGCATATTTTCAAAAACAGCGTTTTTTCGTTTGTCGAATTTTTTTTGGTTTCAAACCCCATATCTTCTAGGAAAATGAACGTATCTTGAATTTTTGACGGAAAAAGCAACCTGACGTCCGTATCTGTCGTTTGGTATATAAACAAGGTCTCGGAGACCAATAGATGCCGAGATAAATGGAAAAAACCCGTTTTGTTGGACCTTTTTTTTTCATATTTTCCCGCGCAATACGCACTATGGAATGTTGTTTACGAACGAATACCAAATATTTCGGGTCATCAAAACAGAAAAAAGCGGTTTTTCGCCATATCTCAGTCTATTTTATCCGATTTGGAAAATTTCGACGGTTTCGGAATCCGCGTGGCCTCCTCTTTCTTCGATCTAATAACTCCCAAACGCGTAGGACCAATACAAGTGGCCGAAAAACGTTCGTGAACGTAAAAAATACGAAAAAAACGCGAAAAAGCGGTTTTTCGCCATATCTCAGTCTATTTTATCCGATTTGGAAAATTCCGACGGTTTCGGAATCCGCGTGGCCTCCTCTTTCTTCGATCTAATAACTCCCAAACGCGTAGGACCAATACAAGTGGCCGAAAAACGTTCGTGAACGAAAAAAACGCGAAAAACGCGGTTTTTTCGCCATATCTCAGTCTATTTTATCCGATTCGGAAAATTCCGACGGTTTCGGAATCCGCGTGGGCTCCTCTTTCTTTGATCTAATAGGTCCCGAACGCGTAGGACCAATACAAGTGACCGAAAAACGTTCGTGAACGTAAAAAACACGAAAAAACGCAAAAAAAGCGGTTTTATCTGCGTACCACAGTCAGTATTGTGGAAAAAACACATTTTGTAGAATTTTTTTTTTCACATTTTCCCGCGCAATACGCACTACGGAACGTTGTTTACGACCGAATAACAAATATTTCGTATCATCAAAACAGAAAAATCGACATTCCGATCGCAATTACCACCGGATATCAATGCGGACTTTTGCATAATACAGTGCTCGGTCGCCGACTGCCTATGACGTATGTGAAGAGATTGAAATTAAAAAATACATGAAAAAACGCGAAAAAAGGGGTTTTTTCGCCATAACTCAGTCTATTTTTATCCGATTTGAAAAATTTCGACGGTTTCGGAATCCGCGTGGCCTCCTCTTTCTTCGATCTAATAACTCCCAAACGCGTAGGACCAATACAAGTGGCCGAAAAACGTTCGTGAACGTAAAAAATACGAAAAAAACGCGAAAAAAAAGGGTTTTTTCGCCATATCTCAGTCTATTTTTATCCGATTTGAAAAATTCCGACGGTTTCGGAATCCGCGTGGCCTCCTCTTTCTTCGATCTAATAACTCCCAAACGCGTAGGACCAATACAAGTGGCCGAAAAACGTTCGTGAACGTAAAAACACGAAAAAAAAAACACGAAAAAAACGCAAAACACGCGGTTTTTGTGCTATATCTCCGTCGGTTTTATCCGATTTAGAATTTTCTACGAAATACAAATACGACGCCCGTAGCTTTTGTTTGGTGTATAATTGTGGTCGTCGGAGACAAATAGATGGCAAAACAAATGTGCTATAAAAACCCGTTGTGTTGGACATTTCTTGAGACAAATAGATGGTGAGAAATGTGGAAAAAACCCGTTGTGTTGGACATTTTTGACCGTATTTTCCCGCGCAAAACACTAAAATCGATATTTCGATCGATATTTTGCTCAAATTGCAAATTTTTGCGGCAAATGATTTTCTCGCGTGATCGGCTACCTATTTGATACCAAACACGGCTAGTCTATTCCTATTGGAACCGCCTGAAATGGGCGTTTGACCATTTTTTTTGCACTTTATGGCTTCATCGAAACAGAAAAATCGGCGCTACGACCTGAGTTTTACGAAATCTTGATTCCGTCTTTTCGATGAGATAGATCTCGTTCTCTTGTTGATTATGATGTATGTTAATAGGGTATGAATTCGCAAAATGCGCGCATATTTTCAAAAACAGCGTTTTTTCGTTTGTCGAATTTTTTTTGGTTTCAAACCCCATATCTTCTAGGAAAATGAACGTATCTTGAATTTTTGACGGAAAAAGCAACCTGACGTCCGTATCTGTCGTTTGGTATATAAACAAGGTC
Source organism: Slavum lentiscoides (assembly GCA_032441835.1). NCBI lineage: Eukaryota > Metazoa > Arthropoda > Insecta > Hemiptera > Aphididae > Slavum > Slavum lentiscoides. The sequence goes on from JAIVES010000099.1 coordinate 15,810, forward strand.
TCGGAGACCAATAGATGCCGAGATAAATGGAAAAAACCCGTTTTGTTGGACCTTTTTTTTTCATATTTTCCCGCGCAATACGCACTATGGAATGTTGTTTACGAACGAATACCAAATATTTCGGGTCATCAAAACAGAAAAAAGCGGTTTTTCGCCATATCTCAGTCTATTTTATCCGATTTGGAAAATTTCGACGGTTTCGGAATCCGCGTGGCCTCCTCTTTCTTCGATCTAATAACTCCCAAACGCGTAGGACCAATACAAGTGGCCGAAAAACGTTCGTGAACGTAAAAATACGAAAAAAACGCGAAAAAGCGGTTTTTCGCCATATCTCAGTCTATTTTATCCGATTTGAAAAATTCCGACGGTTTCGGAATCCGCGTGGCCTCCTCTTTCTTCGATCTAATAACTCCCAAACGCGTAGGACCAATACAAGTGGCCGAAAAACGTTCGTGAACGTAAAAATACGAAAAAACGCGAAAAAACGAAAAAAACGCAAAACACGCGGTTTTGTGCTATATCTCAGTCTATTTTATCCGATTTAGAATTTTCTACAGAAATTACGACGCCCGTAGCTTTTGTTTGGTGATTGATCTCGGAGACAAATAGACCAATACACTAAAATGTGGAAAAAACCCGTTGTGTTGGACATTTTTGACCGTATTTTCCCGCGAAAAACACTTTCGATATTTCGATCTATATTATCCGCTCGCAAAATTTCAAATTTTTCGGCAAATGATTTTCTCGCGTGATCGGCTACCTTTCTTCGATAACTCCCAAACGCGTAGGACCATTACAATTGGCCGAAAAAACGTTCGTGAACGAAAAAACGCTTTTCGAAAAACGCGGTTTTTCGCCATATCTCAGTCTATTTTATCCGATTCGGAAAATTCCGACGGTTTCGGAATCCGCGTGGGCTCCTCTTTCTTTGATCTAATAGGTCCCGAACGCGTAGGACCAATACAAGTGACCGAAAAACGTTCGTGAACGTAAAAAACACGATAAAACGCAAAAAAGCGGTTTTATCTGCGTACCACAGTCAGTATTGTGGAAAAAACCCATTTTGTAGAATTTTTTTTCACATTTTCCCGCGCAATACGCACTACGGAACGTTGTTTACGACCGAATAACAAATATTTCGTATCATCAAAACAGAAAAATCGACATTCCGATCGCAATTACCACCGGATATCAATGCGGACTTTTGCATAATACAGTGCTCGGTCGCCGACTGCCTATGACGTATGTGAAGAGATTGAAATTAAAAAATACATGAAAAAACGCGAAAAAAGCGGTTTTTGCCATAACTCAGTCTATTTTATCCGATTTGAAAAATTTCGACGGTTTCGGAATCCGCGTGGCCTCCTCTTTCTTCGATCTAATAACTCCCAAACGCGTAGGACCAATACAAGTGGCCGAAAAACGTTCGTGAACGTAAAAATACGAAAAAACGCGAAAAAAGCGGTTTTTCGCTATATCTCAGTCTATTTTTATCCGATTTGGAAAATTCCGACGGTTTCGGAATCCGCGTGGCCTCCTCTTTCTTCGATCTAATAACTCCCAAACGCGTAGGACCAATACAAGTGGCCGAAAAACGTTCGTGAACGTAAAAATACGAAAAAACGCGAAAAAATATCTCAGTCTATTTTATCCGAGTCTATTTTATCCGATTTGGAAAATTCCGACGGTTTCGGAATCCGCGTGGCCTCCTCTTTCTTCGATCTAATAACTCCCAAACGCGTAGGACCAATACAAGTGGCCGAAAAACGTTCGTGAACGTAAAAAACGAAAAAAAACGCAAAAAAAGCGGTTTTTCGCCATATCTCAGTCTATTTTATCCGATTTTTCCGAAAAATTCCGACGGTTTCGGAATCCGCGTGGCCTCCTCTTTCTTCGATCTAATAACTCCCAAACGCGTAGGACCAATACAAGTGGCCGAAAAACGTTCGTGAACGAAAAAACGCGAAAAACGCGCGGTTTTCGCCATATCTCAGTCTATATTTATCCGATTCGGAAAATTCCGACGGTTTCGGAATCCGCGTGGGCTCCTCTTTCTTTGATCTAATAGGTCCCGAACGCGTAGGACCAATACAAGTGACCGAAAAACGTTCGTGAACGTAAAAAACACGAAAAAAACGCAAAAAAGCGGTTTTATCTGCGTACCACAGTCAGTATTGTGGAAAAAACCCATTTTGTAGAATTTTTTTTCACATTTTCCCGCGCAATACGCACTACGGAACGTTGTTTACGACCGAATAACAAATATTTCGTATCATCAAAACAGAAAAATCGACATTCCGATCGCAATTACCACCGGATATCAATGCGGACTTTTGCATAATACAGTGCTCGGTCGCCGACTGCCTATGACGTATGTGAAGAGATTGAAATTAAAAAATACATGAAAAAACGCGAAAAAAGCGGTTTTTGCCATAACTCAGTCTATTTTATCCGATTTGAAAAATTTCGACGGTTTCGGAATCCGCGTGGCCTCCTCTTTCTTCGATCTAATAACTCCCAAACGCGTAGGACCAATACAAGTGGCCGAAAAACGTTCGTGAACGTAAAAATACGAAAAAACGCGAAAAAAGCGGTTTTTCGCTATATCTCAGTCTATTTTATCCGATTTGGAAAATTCCGACGGTTTCGGAATCCGCGTGGCCTCCTCTTTCTTCGATCTAATAACTCCCAAACGCGTAGGACCAATACAAGTGGCCGAAAAACGTTCGTGAACGTAAAAATACGAAAAAACGCGAAAAAAGCGGTTTTTTCGCCATATCTCAGTCTATTTTTATCCGATTTGGAAAATTCCGACGGTTTCGGAATCCGCGTGGCCTCCTCTTTCTTCGATCTAATAACTCCCAAACGCGTAGGACCAATACAAGTGGCCGAAAAACGTTCGTGAACGAAAAAATACGAAAAAACGCGAAAAAGCGGTTTTTCGCATATCTCAGTCTATATTTATCCGATTTGGAAAATTCCGACGGTTTCGGAATCCGCGTGGCCTCCTCTTTCTTCGATCTAATAACTCCCAAACGCGTAGGACCAATACAAGTGGCCGAAAAACGTTCGTGAACGTAAAAAATACGAAAAAAACGCGAAAAAAACGGTTTTTTCGCCATATCTCAGTCTATTTTTATCCGATTTGGAAAATTCCGACGGTTTCGGAATCCGCGTGGCCTCCTCTTTCTTCGATCTAATAACTCCCAAACGCGTAGGACCAATACAAGTGGCCGAAAAACGTTCGTGAACGTAAAAAATAAAAATACGAAAAAAAAACGAAAAAAGCGGTTTTTCGCCATATCTCAGTCTATTTTATCCGATTTGGAAAATTCCGACGGTTTCGGAATCCGCGTGGCCTCCTCTTTTTCTTCGATCTAATAACTCCCAAACGCGTAGGACCAATACAAGTGGCCGAAAAAGTTCGTGAACGTAAAAATACGAAAAAACGCGAAAAAAAGCGTTTTTCGCCATATCTCAGTCTATTTTATCCGATTTGGAAAATTCCGACGGTTTCGGAATCCGCGTGGCCTCCTCTTTCTTCGATCTAATAACTCCCAAACGCGTAGGACCAATACAAGTGGCCGAAAAACGTTCGTGAACGTAAAAAAACGAAAAAACGCGAAAAATTCGGAATCCGCGTGGCCTCCTCTTTCTTCGATCTAATAACTCCCAAACGCGTAGGACCAATACAAGTGGCCGAAAAACGTTCGTGAACGTAAAAAATACGAAAAAAACGCGAAAAAAACGGTTTTTTCGCCATATCTCAGTCTATTTTTATCCGATTTGGAAAATTTCGACGGTTTCGGAATCCGCGTGGCCTCCTCTTTCTTCGATCTAATAACTCCCAAACGCGTAGGACCAATACAAGTGGCCGAAAAACGTTCGTGAACAAAAAAAACGCGAAAAACTCGGTTTTTTCGCCATATCTCAGTCTATTTTTATCCGATTTGGAAAATTCCGACGGTTTCGGAATCCGCGTGGGCTCCTCTTTCTTTGATCTAATAGGTCCCGAACGCGTAGGACCAATACAAGTGACCGAAAAACGTTCGTGAACGTAAAAAACACGAAAAAACGCAAAAAAGCGGTTTTATCTGCGTACCACAGTCAGTATTGTGGAAAAAACCCATTTTGTAGAATTTTTTTTTTCACATTTTCCCGCGCAATACGCACTACGGAACGTTGTTTACGACCGAATAACAAATATTTCGTATCATCAAAACAGAAAAATCGACATTCCGATCGCAATTACCACCGGATATCAATGCGGACTTTTGCATAATACAGTGCTCGGTCGCCGACTGCCTATGACGTATGTGAAGAGATTGAAATTAAAAAATACATGAAAAAACGCGAAAAAAGCGGTTTTTGCCATAACTCAGTCTATTTTATCCGATTTGAAAAATTTCGACGGTTTCGGAATCCGCGTGGCCTCCTCTTTCTTCGATCTAATAACTCCCAAACGCGTAGGACCAATACAAGTGGCCGAAAAACGTTCGTGAACGTAAAAATACGAAAAAACGCGAAAAAAGCGGTTTTTCGCTATATCTCAGTCTATTTTATCCGATTTGGAAAATTCCGACGGTTTCGGAATCCGCGTGGCCTCCTCTTTCTTCGATCTAATAACTCCCAAACGCGTAGGACCAATACAAGTGGCCGAAAAACGTTCGTGAACGTAAAAATACGAAAAAACGCGAAAAAACGCGGTTTTTCGCCATATCTCAGTCTATTTTATCCGATTTGGAAAATTCCGACGGTTTCGGAATCCGCGTGGCCTCCTCTTTCTTCGATCTAATAACTCCCAAACGCGTAGGACCAATACAAGTGGCCGAAAAACGTTCGTGAACGTAAAAATACGAAAAAAAATACGAAAAAACGCGAAAAAGCGTTTTTCGCCATAACTCAGTCTATTTTTATCCGATTTGAAAAATTTCGACGGTTTCGGAATCCGCGTGGCCTCCTCTTTCTTCGACCTAATAACTCCCAAACGCGTAGGACCAATACAAGTGGCCGAAAAACGTTCGTGAACAAAAAAACGCGAAAAACGCGGTTTTTTCGCCATATCTCAGTCTATTTTATCTGATTCGGAAAATTCCGACGGTTTCGGAATCCGCGTGGGCTCCTCTTTCTTTGATCTAATAGGTCCCGAACGCGTAGGACCAATACAAGTGACCGAAAAACGTTCGTGAACGTAAATAACACGATAAAACGCAAAAAAGCGGTTTTATCTGCGTACCACAGTCAGTATTGTGGAAAAATCCCATTTTGTAGAATTTTTTTTCACATTTTCCCGCGCAATACGCACTACGGAACGTTGTTTACGACCGAATAACAAATATTTCGTATCATCAAAACAGAAAAATCGACATTCCGATCGCAATTACCACCGGATATCAATGCGGACTTTTGCATAATACAGTGCTCGGTCGCCGACTGCCTATGACGTATGTGAAGAGATTGAAATTAAAAAATACATGAAAAAACGCGAAAAAAGCGGTTTTTGCCATAACTCAGTCTATTTTATCCGATTTGAAAAATTTCGACGGTTTCGGAATCCGCGTGGCCTCCTCTTTCTTCGATCTAATAACTCCCAAACGCGTAGGACCAATACAAGTGGCCGAAAAACGTTCGTGAACGTAAAAATACGAAAAAACGCGAAAAAAGCGGTTTTTCGCTATATCTCAGTCTATTTTTATCCGATTTGGAAAATTCCGACGGTTTCGGAATCCGCGTGGCCTCCTCTTTCTTCGATCTAATAACTCCCAAACGCGTAGGACCAATACAAGTGGCCGAAAAACGTTCGTGAACGTAAAAAACGAAAAAACGCGAAAAAACGCGGTTTTTTTTCGCTATATCTCAGTCTATTTTATCCGATTTGGAAAATTCCGACGGTTTCGGAATCCGCGTGGCCTCCTCTTTCTTCGATCTAATAACTCCCAAACGCGTAGGACCAATACAAGTGGCCGAAAAACGTTCGTGAACGTAAAAATACGAAAAAACGCGAAAAAAGCGGTTTTTCGCCATATCTCAGTCTATTTTATCCGATTTGGAAAATTCCGACGGTTTCGGAATCCGCGTGGCCTCCTCTTTCTTCGATCTAATAACTCCCAAACGCGTAGGACCAATACAAGTGGCCGAAAAACGTTCGTGAACGTAAAAATACGAAAAAACGCGAAAAAAGCGGTTTTTCGCATATCTCAGTCTATTTTATCCGATTTGGAAAATTCCGACGGTTTCGGAATCCGCGTGGCCTCCTCTTTCTTCGATCTAATAACTCCCAAACGCGTAGGACCAATACAAGTGGCCGAAAAACGTTCGTGAACGTAAAAAATACGAAAAAACGCGAAAAAAGCGGTTTTTTTCGCCATATCTCAGTCTATTTTATCCGATTTGAAAAATTTCGACGGTTTCGGAATCCGCGTGGCCTCCTCTTTCTTCGATCTAATAACTCCCAAACGCGTAGGACCAATACAAGTGGCCGAAAAACGTTCGTGAACGAAAAAAACGCGAAAAACGCGGTTTTTTCGCCATATCTCAGTCTATTTTATCCGATTCGGAAAATTCCGACGGTTTCGGAATCCGCGTGGGCTCCTCTTTCTTTGATCTAATAGGTCCCGAACGCGTAGGACCAATACAAGTGACCGAAAAACGTTCGTGAACGTAAAAAACACGAAAAAAACGCAAAAAAGCGGTTTTATCTGCGTACCACAGTCAGTATTGTGGAAAAAACCCATTTTGTAGAATTTTTTTTCACATTTTCCCGCGCAATACGCACTACGGAACGTTGTTTACGACCGAATAACAAATATTTCGTATCATCAAAACAGAAAAATCGACATTCCGATCGCAATTACCACCGGATATCAATGCGGACTTTTGCATAATACAGTGCTCGGTCGCCGACTGCCTATGACGTATGTGAAGAGATTGAAATTAAAAAATACATGAAAAAACGCGAAAAAAGCGGTTTTTGCCATAACTCAGTCTATTTTATCCGATTTGAAAAATTTCGACGGTTTCGGAATCCGCGTGGCCTCCTCTTTCTTCGATCTAATAACTCCCAAACGCGTAGGACCAATACAAGTGGCCGAAAAACGTTCGTGAACGTAAAAATACGAAAAAACGCGAAAAAAGCGGTTTTTCGCTATATCTCAGTCTATTTTATCCGATTTGGAAAATTCCGACGGTTTCGGAATCCGCGTGGCCTCCTCTTTCTTCGATCTAATAACTCCCAAACGCGTAGGACCAATACAAGTGGCCGAAAAACGTTCGTGAACGTAAAAATACGAAAAAACGCGAAAAAAGCGGTTTTTCGCTATATATCTCAGTCTATTTTATCCGATTTGGAAAATTCCGACGGTTTCGGAATCCGCGTGGCCTCCTCTTTCTTCGATCTAATAACTCCCAAACGCGTAGGACCAATACAAGTGGCCGAAAAACGTTCGTGAACGTAAAAATACGAAAAAACGCGAAAAAAGCGGTTTTTCGCCATATCTCAGTCTATTTTTATCCGATTTGAAAAATTTCGACGGTTTCGGAATCCGCGTGGCCTCCTCTTTCTTCGATCTAATAACTCCCAAACGCGTAGGACCAATACAAGTGGCCGAAAAACGTTCGTGAACGAAAAAACGCGAAAAACGCGGTTTTTTCGCCATATCTCAGTCTATTTTATCCGATTCGGAAAATTCCGACGGTTTCGGAATCCGCGTGGGCTCCTCTTTCTTTGATCTAATAGGTCCCGAACGCGTAGGACCAATACAAGTGACCGAAAAACGTTCGTGAACGTAAAAACACGAAAAAACGCAAAAAAGCGGTTTTATCTGCGTACCACAGTCAGTATTGTGGAAAAAACCCATTTTGTAGAATTTTTTTTTTCACATTTTCCCGCGCAATACGCACTACGGAACGTTGTTTACGACCGAATAACAAATATTTCGTATCATCAAAACAGAAAAATCGACATTCCGATCGCAATTACCAATTACCACCGGATATCAATGCGGACTTTTGCATAATACAGTGCTCGGTCGCCGACTGCCTATGACGTATGTGAAGAGATTGAAATTAAAAAATACATGAAAAAACGCGAAAAAAGCGGTTTTTGCCATAACTCAGTCTATTTTATCCGATTTGAAAAATTTCGACGGTTTCGGAATCCGCGTGGCCTCCTCTTTCTTCGATCTAATAACTCCCAAACGCGTAGGACCAATACAAGTGGCCGAAAAACGTTCGTGAACGTAAAAATACGAAAAAACGCGAAAAAAGCGGTTTTTCGCTATTCTCAGTCTATTTTATCCGATTTGGAAAATTCCGACGGTTTCGGAATCCGCGTGGCCTCCTCTTTCTTCGATCTAATTTTATCCGATTTGGAAAATACGAAAAAACGCGTAAAAATAAAAAACGCGCGGTTTTTCGCTATATCTCGACGGTTTCGGAATCCGCGTGGCCTCCTCTTTCTTCGATCTAATAACTCCCAAACGCGTAGGACCAATACAAGTGGCCGAAAAACGTTCGTGAACGTAAAAATACGAAAAAACGCGAAAAAAGCGGTTTTTCGCCATATCTCAGTCTATTTTATCCGATTTGGAAAAATTCCGACGGTTTCGGAATCCGCGTGGCCTCCTCTTTCTTCGATCTAATAACTCCCAAACGCGTAGGACCAATACAAGTGGCCGAAAAACGTTCGTGAACGAAAAAACGCGAAAAACGCGGTTTTTCGCCATATCTCAGTCTATTTTATCCGATTCGGAAAATTCCGACGGTTTCGGAATCCGCGTGGGCTCCTCTTTCTTTGATCTAATAGGTCCCGAACGCGTAGGACCAATACAAGTGACCGAAAAACGTTCGTGAACGTAAAAACACGAAAAAACGCAAAAAAGCGGTTTTATCTGCGTACCACAGTCAGTATTATTGGAAAAAACCCATTTTGTAGAATTTTTTTTCACATTTTCCGCGCAATACGCACTACGGAACGTTGTTTACGACCGAATAACAAATATTTCGTATCATCAAAACAGAAAAATCGACATTCCGATCGCAATTACCACCGGATATCAATGCGGACTTTTGCATAATACAGTGCTCGGTCGCCGACTGCCTATGACGTATGTGAAGAGATTGAAATTAAAAAATACATGAAAAAACGCGAAAAAAGCGGTTTTTGCCATAACTCAGTCTATTTTATCCGATTTGAAAAATTTCGACGGTTTCGGAATCCGCGTGGCCTCCTCTTTCTTCGATCTAATAACTCCCAAACGCGTAGGACCAATACAAGTGGCCGAAAAACGTTCGTGAACGTAAAAATACGAAAAAACGCGAAAAAAGCGGTTTTTCGCTATATCTCAGTCTATTTTATCCGATTTGGAAAATTCCGACGGTTTCGGAATCCGCGTGGCCTCCTCTTTCTTCGATCTAATAACTCCCAAACGCGTAGGACCAATACAAGTGGCCGAAAAACGTTCGTGAACGTAAAAATACGAAAAAACGCGAAAAAAGCGGTTTTTCGCCATATCTCAGTCTATTTTATCCGATTTGGAAAATTCCGACGGTTTCGGAATCCGCGTGGCCTCCTCTTTCTTCGATCTAATAACTCCCAAACGCGTAGGACCAATACAAGTGGCCGAAAAACGTTCGTGAACGTCCGAAAAATACGAAAAAAAACGAAAAAGCGGTTTTTCGCCATATCTCAGTCTATTTTATCCGATTTGGAAAATTCCGACGGTTTCGGAATCCGCGTGGCCTCCTCTTTCTTCGATCTAATAACTCCCAAACGCGTAGGACCAATACAAGTGGCCGAAAAACGTTCGTGAACGTAAAAATACGAAAAAACGCGAAAAAAGCGGTTTTTCGCCATATCTCGTCTATTTTATCCGATTTAAAAAATTCGACGGTTTCGGAATCCGCGTGGCCTCCTCTTTCTTCGATCTAATAACTCCCAAACGCGTAGGACCAATACAAGTGGCCGAAAAACGTTCGTGAACGAAAAAAACGCGAAAAACGCGGTTTTTTCGCCATATCTCAGTCTATTTTATCCGATTCGGAAAATTCCGACGGTTTCGGAATCCGCGTGGGCTCCTCTTTCTTTGATCTAATAGGTCCCGAACGCGTAGGACCAATACAAGTGACCGAAAAACGTTCGTGAACGTAAAAAACACGAAAAAAACGCAAAAAAAGCGGTTTTATCTGCGTACCACAGTCAGTATTGTGGAAAAAACCCATTTTGTAGAATTTTTTTTCACATTTTCCCGCGCAATACGCACTACGGAACGTTGTTTACGACCGAATAACAAATATTTCGTATCATCAAAACAGAAAAATCGACATTCCGATCGCAATTACCACCGGATATCAATGCGGACTTTTGCATAATACAGTGCTCGGTCGCCGACTGCCTATGACGTATGTGAAGAGAGATTGAAATTAAAAAAATACATGAAAAAACGCGAAAAAAGCGGTTTTTTTGCCATAACTCAGTCTATTTTATCCGATTTGAAAAATTTCGACGGTTTCGGAATCCGCGTGGCCTCCTCTTTCTTCGATCTAATAACTCCCAAACGCGTAGGACCAATACAAGTGGCCGAAAAACGTTCGTGAACGTTAAAAATACGAAAAAACGCGAAAAAAGCGGTTTTTCGCTATATCTCAGTCTATTTTTATCCGATTTGGAAAATTCCGACGGTTTCGGAATCCGCGTGGCCTCCTCTTTCTTCGATCTAATAACTCCCAAACGCGTAGGGCCTCGAAAAACGTTCGTGAACGTAAAAATACGAAAAAATCGCGAAATAACTCCCATTTTACGCGAAAAGGACCGGAATCCGCGTGGCCTCCTCTTTCTTCGATCTAATAAAAACGTTCGTGAACGTAAAAATACGAAAAAACGCGAAAAAAGCGGTTTTTCGCTATATCTCAGTCTATTTTATCCGATTTGGAAAATTCCGACGGTTTCGGAATCCGCGTGGCCTCCTCTTTCTTCGATCTAATAACTCCCAAACGCGTAGGACCAATACAAGTGGCCGAAAAACGTTCGTGAACGAAAAAACGCGAAAAAACGCGCGGTTTTTCGCCATATCTCAGTCTATTTTATCCGATTTGAAAAATTTCGACGGTTTCGGAATCCGCGTGGCCTCCTCTTTCTTCGATCTAATAACTCCCAAACGCGTAGGACCAATACAAGTGGCCGAAAAACGTTCGTGAACGAAAAAAACGCGAAAAACGCGGTTTTTCGCCATATCTCAGTCTATTTTATCCGATTCGGAAAATTCCGACGGTTTCGGAATCCGCGTGGGCTCCTCTTTCTTTGATCTAATAGGTCCCGAACGCGTAGGACCAATACAAGTGACCGAAAAACGTTCGTGAACGTAAAAAACACGAAAAAAACGCAAAAAAAGCGGTTTTATCTGCGTACCACAGTCAGTATTGTGGAAAAAACCCATTTTGTAGAATTTTTTTTTTTCACATTTTTCCGCGCAATACGCACTACGGAACGTTGTTTACGACCGAATAACAAATATTTCGTATCATCAAAACAGAAAAATCGACATTCCGATCGCAATTACCACCGGATATCAATGCGGACTTTTGCATAATACAGTGCTCGGTCGCCGACTGCCTATGACGTATGTGAAGAGAGATTGAAATTAAAAAAATACATGAAAAAACGCGAAAAAAGCGGTTTTTGCCATAACTCAGTCTATTTTTATCCGATTTGAAAAATTTCGACGGTTTCGGAATCCGCGTGGCCTCCTCTTTCTTCGATCTAATAACTCCCAAACGCGTAGGACCAATACAAGTGGCCGAAAAACGTTCGTGAACGTAAAAAATACATGAAAAAACGCGAAAAAAGCGGTTTCTTCGCTATATCTCAGTCTATTTTTATCCGATTTGAAAAATTCCGACGGTTTCGGAATCCGCGTGGCCTCCTCTTTCTTCGATCTAATAACTCCCAAACGCGTAGGACCAATACAAGTGGCCGAAAAACGTTCGTGAACGTAAAAAACGCGAAAAAAAACGCGAAAAAAATCCGCGGTTTTCGCTATATCTCACGTTCTAAGCGGTTTTTTATCCGATTTGGAAAATTCCGACGGTTTCGGAATCCGCGTGGCCTCCTCTTTCTTCGATCTAATAACTCCCAAACGCGTAGGACCAATACAAGTGGCCGAAAAACGTTCGTGAACGTAAAAATACGAAAAAACGCGAAAAAGCGGTTTTTCGCCATATCTCAGTCTATTTTTATCCGATTTGAAAAATTCCGACGGTTTCGGAATCCGCGTGGCCTCCTCTTTCTTCGATCTAATAACTCCCAAACGCGTAGGACCAATACAAGTGGCCGAAAAACGTTCGTGAACGAAAAAAACGCGAAAAACGCGGTTTTTTCGCCATATCTCAGTCTATTTTTATCCGATTCGGAAAATTCCGACGGTTTCGGAATCCGCGTGGGCTCCTCTTTCTTTGATCTAATAGGTCCCGAACGCGTAGGACCAATACAAGTGACCGAAAAACGTTCGTGAACGTAAAAAACACGAAAAAAACGCAAAAAAAGCGGTTTTATCTGCGTACCACAGTCAGTATTGTGGAAAAAACCCATTTTGTAGAATTTTTTTTTTTCACATTTTCCCGCGCAATACGCACTACGGAACGTTGTTTACGACCGAATAACAAATATTTCGTATCATCAAAACAGAAAAATCGACATTCCGATCGCAATTACCACCGGATATCAATGCGGACTTTTGCATAATACAGTGCTCGGTCGCCGACTGCCTATGACGTATGTGAAGAGAGATTGAAATTAAAAAAATACATGAAAAAACGCGAAAAAAGCGGTTTTTTTGCCATAACTCAGTCTATTTTTATCCGATTTGAAAAATTTCGACGGTTTCGGAATCCGCGTGGCCTCCTCTTTCTTCGATCTAATAACTCCCAAACGCGTAGGACCAATACAAGTGGCCGAAAAACGTTCGTGAACGTAAAAAATACGAAAAAAACGCGAAAAAAGCGGTTTTTTCGCTATATCTCAGTCTATTTTTATCCGATTTGGAAAATTCCGACGGTTTCGGAATCCGCGTGGCCTCCTCTTTCTTCGATCTAATAACTCCCAAACGCGTAGGACCAATACAAGTGGCCGAAAAACGTTCGTGAACGTAAAAAACGAAAAAACGAAAAAACGCGAAAAAAAACGCGGTTTTTCGCCATATCTCAGTCTATTTTATCCGATTTGGAAAATTCCGACGGTTTCGGAATCCGCGTGGCCTCCTCTTTCTTCGATCTAATAACTCCCAAACGCGTAGGACCAATACAAGTGGCCGAAAAACGTTCGTGAACGATCTAATAACTCCCAAACGCGTAGGACCAATACAAAAAAACGCGAAAAACGCGGTTTTTCGCCATATCTCAGTCTATTTTATCCGATTCGGAAAATTCCGACGGTTTCGGAATCCGCGTGGGCTCCTCTTTCTTTGATCTAATAGGTCCCGAACGCGTAGGACCAATACAAGTGACCGAAAAACGTTCGTGAACGTAAAAAACACGAAAAAACGCAAAAAAGCGGTTTTATCTGCGTACCACAGTCAGTATTGTGGAAAAACCCATTTTGTAGAATTTTTTTTCACATTTTCCGCGCAATACGCACTACGGAACGTTGTTTACGACCGAATAACAAATATTTCGTATCATCAAAACAGAAAAATCGACATTCCGATCGCAATTACCACCGGATATCAATGCGGACTTTTGCATAATACAGTGCTCGGTCGCCGACTGCCTATGACGTATGTGAAGAGATTGAAATTAAAAAATACATGAAAAAACGCGAAAAAAGCGGTTTTTGCCATAACTCAGTCTATTTTATCCGATTTGAAAAATTTTGACGGTTTCGGAATCCGCGTGGCCTCCTCTTTCTTCGATCTAATAACTCCCAAACGCGTAGGACCAATACAAGTGGCCGAAAAACGTTCGTGAACGTAAAAATACGAAAAAAAAAAACGCGTCTATTTTAAAAAAGCGGTTTTTCGCTATATCTCAGTCTATTTTTATCCGATTTGGAAAATTCCGACGGTTTCGGAATCCGCGTGGCCTCCTCTTTCTTCGATCTAATAACTCCCAAACGCGTAGGACCAATACAAGTGGCCGAAAAACGTTCGTGAACGTAAAAATACGAAAAAAACGCGAAAAAAGCGGTTTTTCGCCATATCTCAGTCTATTTTATCCGATTTGAAAAATTTCGACGGTTTCGGAATCCGCGTGGCCTCCTCTTTCTTCGATCTAATAACTCCCAAACGCGTAGGACCAATACAAGTGGCCGAAAAACGTTCGTGAACGAAAAAAACGCGAAAAACGCGGTTTTTTCGCCATATCTCAGTCTATTTTATCCGATTCGGAAAATTCCGACGGTTTCGGAATCCGCGTGGGCTCCTCTTTCTTTGATCTAATAGGTCCCGAACGCGTAGGACCAATACAAGTGACCGAAAAACGTTCGTGAACGTAAAAAACACGAAAAAACGCAAAAAAGCGGTTTTATCTGCGTACCACAGTCAGTATTGTGGAAAAAACCCATTTTGTAGAATTTTTTTTCACATTTTCCCGCGCAATACGCACTACGGAACGTTGTTTACGACCGAATAACAAATATTTCGTATCATCAAAACAGAAAAATCGACATTCCGATCGCAATTACCACCGGATATCAATGCGGACTTTTGCATAATACAGTGCTCGGTCGCCGACTGCCTATGACGTATGTGAAGAGATTGAAATTAAAAAATACATGAAAAAACGCGAAAAAAGCGGTTTTTGCCATAACTCAGTCTATTTTATCCGATTTGAAAAATTTCGACGGTTTCGGAATCCGCGTGGCCTCCTCTTTCTTCGATCTAATAACTCCCAAACGCGTAGGACCAATACAAGTGGCCGAAAAACGTTCGTGAACGTAAAAATACGAAAAAACGCGAAAAAGCGGTTTTTCGCTATATCTCAGACCAATCTACGTTTTTATCCGATTTGTAAAATTTCGACGGTTTCGGAATCCGCGTGGCCTCCTCTTTCTTCGATCTAATAACTCCCAAACGCGTAGGACCAAGCGGTTTTTCGCCATATCTCAGTCTATTTTATCCGATTTGGCCGACGGTTTCGGAATCCGCGTGGCCTCCTCTTTCTTCGATCTAATAACTCCCAAACGCGTAGGACCAATACAAGTGGCCGAAAAACGTTCGTGAACGTAAAAATACGAAAAAACGCGAAAAAAGCGGTTTTTCGCCATATCTCAGTCTATTTTATCCGATTTGGAAAATTCCGACGGTTTCGGAATCCGCGTGGCCTCCTCTTTCTTCGATCTAATAACTCCCAAACGCGTAGGACCAATACAAGTGGCCGAAAAACGTTCGTGAACGTAAAAATACGAAAAAACGCGAAAAAAGCGGTTTTTCGCTATATCTCAGTCTATTTTATCCGATTTGGAAAATTCCGACGGTTTCGGAATCCGCGTGGCCTCCTCTTTCTTCGATCTAATAACTCCCAAACGCGTAGGACCAATACAAGTGGCCGAAAAACGTTCGTGAACGTAAAAATACGAAAAAAAACGAAAAAAGCGGTTTTTCGCTATATCTCAGTCTATTTTATCCGATTTGAAAAATTTCGACGGTTTCGGAATCCGCGTGGCCTCCTCTTTCTTCGATCTAATAACTCCCAAACGCGTAGGACCAATACAAGTGGCCGAAAAACGTTCGTGAACGAAAAAACGCGAAAAACGCGGTTTTTTCGCCATATCTCAGTCTATTTTATCCGATTCGGAAAATTCCGACGGTTTCGGAATCCGCGTGGGCTCCTCTTTCTTTGATCTAATAGGTCCCGAACGCGTAGGACCAATACAAGTGACCGAAAAACGTTCGTGAACGTAAAAAACACGAAAAAAACGCAAAAAAGCGGTTTTATCTGCGTACCACAGTCAGTATTGTGGAAAAAACCCATTTTGTAGAATTTTTTTTCACATTTTCCCGCGCAATACGCACTACGGAACGTTGTTTACGACCGAATAACAAATATTTCGTATCATCAAAACAGAAAAATCGACATTCCGATCGCAATTACCACCGGATATCAATGCGGACTTTTGCATAATACAGTGCTCGGTCGCCGACTGCCTATGACGTATGTGAAGAGATTGAAATTAAAAAATACATGAAAAAACGCGAAAAAAGCGGTTTTTGCCATAACTCAGTCTATTTTATCCGATTTGAAAAATTTCGACGGTTTCGGAATCCGCGTGGCCTCCTCTTTCTTCGATCTAATAACTCCCAAACGCGTAGGACCAATACAAGTGGCCGAAAAACGTTCGTGAACGTAAAAATACGAAAAAACGCGAAAAAAGCGGTTTTTCGCTATATCTCAGTCTATTTTATCCGATTTGGAAAATTCCGACGGTTTCGGAATCCGCGTGGCCTCCTCTTTCTTCGATCTAATAACTCCCAAACGCGTAGGACCAATACAAGTGGCCGAAAAACGTTCGTGAACGTAAAAATACGAAAAAACGCGAAAAAAGCGGTTTTTCGCCATATCTCAGTCTATTTTATCCGATTTGGAAAATTCCGACGGTTTCGGAATCCGCGTGGCCTCCTCTTTCTTCGATCTAATAACTCCCAAACGCGTAGGACCAATACAAGTGGCCGAAAAACGTTCGTGAACGTAAAAATACGAAAAAACGCGAAAAAAGCGCCATATCTCAGTCTATTTTATCCGAAAATTCCGACGGTTTCGGAATCCGCGTGGCCTCCTCTTTCTTCGATCTAATAACTCCCAAACGCGTAGGACCAATACAAGTGGCCGAAAACTGTTCGAAACGCGAAAAAACGCGAAAAAAGCGGTTTTTCGCGAAAAAAGCGGTTTTTCGCCATATCTCAGTCTATTTTATCCGATTTGGAAAATTCCGACGGTTTCGGAATCCGCGTGGCCTCCTCTTTCTTCGATCTAATAACTCCCAAACGCGTAGGACCAATACAAGTGGCCGAAAAACGTTCGTGAACGTAAAAATACGAAAAAACGCGAAAAAAGCGGTTTTTCGCCATATCTCAGTCTATTTTATCCGATTTGAAAAATTTCGACGGTTTCGGAATCCGCGTGGCCTCCTCTTTCTTCGATCTAATAACTCCCAAACGCGTAGGACCAATACAAGTGGCCGAAAAACGTTCGTGAACGAAAAAACGCGAAAAACGCGGTTTTTCGCCATATCTCAGTCTATTTTATCCGATTCGGAAAATTCCGACGGTTTCGGAATCCGCGTGGGCTCCTCTTTCTTTGATCTAATAGGTCCCGAACGCGTAGGACCAATACAAGTGACCGAAAAACGTTCGTGAACGTAAAAAACACGATAAAACGCAAAAAAGCGGTTTTATCTGCGTACCACAGTCAGTATTGTGGAAAAAACCCATTTTGTAGAATTTTTTTTCACATTTTCCCGCGCAATACGCACTACGGAACGTTGTTTACGACCGAATAACAAATATTTCGTATCATCAAAACAGAAAAATCGACATTCCGATCGCAATTACCACCGGATATCAATGCGGACTTTTGCATAATACAGTGCTCGGTCGCCGACTGCCTATGACGTATGTGAAGAGATTGAAATTAAAAAATACATGAAAAAACGCGAAAAAAGCGGTTTTTGCCATAACTCAGTCTATTTTATCCGATTTGAAAAATTTCGACGGTTTCGGAATCCGCGTGGCCTCCTCTTTCTTCGATCTAATAACTCCCAAACGCGTAGGACCAATACAAGTGGCCGAAAAACGTTCGTGAACGTAAAAATACGAAAAAACGCGAAAAAAGCGGTTTTTCGCTATATCTCAGTCTATTTTATCCGATTTGGAAAATTCCGACGGTTTCGGAATCCGCGTGGCCTCCTCTTTCTTCGATCTAAT
>JAIVES010000041.1:0-31564 GCA_032441835.1 Slavum lentiscoides
TTGGAACCGCCTGAAATGGGCGTTTGACCATTTTTTTTGCACTTTTATGGCTTCATCGAAACAGAAAAATCGGCGCTACGACCTGAGTTTTTACGAAATCTTAATTCCGTCTTTTCGATGAGATAGATCTCGTTCTCTTGTTGATTATGATGTATGTTAATAGGGTATCAATTCGCAAAATGCGCATATTTTCCAAAAACAGCGTTTTTTCGTTTGTCAATTTTTTTTGGTTTCAAACCCCATATCTCCTAGGAAAATGAAAGTATCTTAAATTTTTGACGGAAAAAGCAACCTGACGTCCGTATCTGTCGTTTGGTATATAAACAAGGTCTCGGAGACCAATAGATGCCGAGATAAATGGAAAAAACCCGTTTTGTTGGACCTTTTTTTCATATTTTCCGCGCAATACGCACTATGGAATGTTGTTTACGAACGAATACCAAATATTTCGGGTCATCAAAACAGAAAAAAGCGGTTTTTCGCCATATCTCAATCTATTTTTATCCGATTTGGAAAATTTCGACGGTTTCGGAATCCGCGTGGCCTCCTCTTTCTTCGATCTAATAGGTCCCAAACGCGTAGGAACAATACAAGTGGCCGAAAAACGTTCGTGAACGTAAAAACACAAAAAACGCGAGAAAAGCGATTTTTCGCCATATCTCAGTCTATTTTATCCGATTTGAAAAATTCCGACGGTTTCGGAATCCGCGTGGCCTCCTCCTTCTTCGATCTAATAGGTCCCAAACGCGTAGGACCAATACAAGTGGCCGAAAAACGTTCGTGAACGTAAAAAACACGAAAAAAACGCGAAAAACCCGAAAAAAAACGCAAAACACGCGGTTTTTGTGCTATATCTCCGTCAGTTTTTATCCGATTTATAATTTTTCTACAGAAATACAAATACGACGCCCGTAGCTTTTGTTTGGTGTATAATTGAGGTCTCGGAGACAAATAGATGGTGAGAAATGTGGAAAAAACCCTTTGTGTTGGACATTTTTTGACCGTATTTTCCCGCGCAAAACACTAAAAATCGATATTTCGATCGATATTTTGCTCAAATTGCAAATTTTTTGCGGCAAATGATTTTCTCGCGTGATCGGCTACCTATTTGATACCAAACACGGCTAGTCTATTCCTGTTGGAACCGCCTGAAATGGGCGTTTGACCATTTTTTTTTTTGCACTTTTATGGCTTCATCGAAACAGAAAAATCGGCGCTACGACCTGTGTTTCTACGAAATCTTAATTCCGTCTTTTCGATGAGATAGATCTCGTTCTGTTGTTGATTATGATGTATGTTAATAGGGTATGAATTCGCAAAATGCGCGCATTTTTCAAAAACAGCGTTTTTTCGTTTGTCGAATTTTTTTTTTGGTTTCAAACCCCATATCTTCTAGGAAAATGAACGTATCTTGAATTTTTTGACGGAAAAAAGCAACCTGACGTCCGTATCTGTCGTTTGGTATATAAACAAGGTCTCGGAGACCAATAGATGCCGAGATAAATGGAAAAAACCCGTTTTGTTGGACCTTTTTTTCATATTTTCCGCGCAATACGCACTATGGAATGTTGTTTACGAACGAATACCAAATATTTCGGGTCATCAAAACAGAAAAAGCGGTTTCTCGCCATATCTCAGTCTATTTTATCCGATTCGAAAAATTCCGACGGTTTCCGGAATCCGCGTGGCCTCCTCTTTCTTCGATCCAATAGGTCCCAAACGCGTAGGACCAATACAAGTGGCCGAAAAACGTTCGTGAACGTAAAAACACGAAAAAACGCGGAAAACACGAATAAAACGCAAAACACGCGGTTTTGTGCTATATCTCCGTCAGTTTTTATCCGATTTAGAATTTTTCTACAGAAATACAAATACGACGCCCGTAGCTTTTGTTTGGTGTATAATTGAGGTCTCGGAGACAAATAGATGGTGAGAAATGTGGAAAAAACCCGTTGTGTTGGACATTTTTTGACCGTATTTCCCGCGCAAAACACTAAAAATCGATATTTCGATCGATATTTTGCTCAAATTGCAAATTTTTTGCGGCAAATGATTTTCTCGCGTGATCGGCTACCTATTTGATACCAAACACGGCTAGTCTATTCCTATTGGAACCGCCTGAAATGGGCGTTTGACCATTTTTTTTTGCACTTTATGGCTTCATCGAAACAGAAAAATCGGCGCTACGACCTGAGTTTTTACGAAATCTTAATTCCGTCTTTTCGATGAGATAGATCTCGTTCTCTTGTTGATTATGATGTATGTTAATAGGGTATGAATTCGCAAAGTGCGCGCATATTTTCCAAAAAACAGCGTTTTTTTCGTTTGTCGAATTTTTTTTTTTGGTTTCAAACCCCCATATCTTCTGGGAAAATGAACGTATCTTGAATTTTTTGACGGAAAAAGCAACCTGACGTCCGTATCTGTCGTTTGGTATATAAACAAGGTCTTGGAGACCAATAGATGCCGAGATAAATGGAAAAAACCCGTTTTGTTGGACCTTTTTTTTTCATATTTTCCCGCGCAATACGCACTATGGAATGTTGTTTACGAACGAATACCAAATATTTCGGGTCATTAAAACAGAAAAAAGCGGTTTTTTCGCCATATCTCAGTCTATTTTTATCCGATTTGAAAAATTTTGACGGTTTCGGAATCCGCGTGGCCTCCTCTTTCTTCGATCTAATAACTCCCAAACGCGTAGGACCAATACAAGTGGCCGAAAAACGTTCGTGAACGTAAAAAATACGAAAAAAACGCGAAAAAAGCGGTTTTTTCGCCATATCTCAGTCTATTTTTATCCTATTTGAAAAATTTCGACGGTTTCGGAATCCGCGTGGCCTCCTCTTTCTTCGATCTAATAACTCCCAAACGCGTAGGACCAATACAAGTGGCCGAAAACGTTCGTGAACGTAAAAATACGAAAAAACGCGAAAAAGCGGTTTTTCGCCATATCTCAGTCTATTTTATCCGATTTGTAAAATTTTGACGGTTTCGGAATCTGCGTGGCCTCCTCTTTCTTCGACCTAATAACTCCCAAACACGTAGGACCAATACAAGTGGCCGAAAAACGTTCGTGAACGAAAAAAACGCGAAAAACGCGGTTTTTTCGCCATATCTCAGTCTATTTTATCCGATTTGAAAAATTTTGACGGTTTCGGAATCCGCGTGGCCTCCTCTTTCTTCGATCTAATAACTCCCAAACGCGTAGGACCAATACAAGTGGCCGAAAAACGTTCGTGAACGTAAAAATACGAAAAAAACGCGAAAAAGCGGTTTTTCGCCATATCTCAGTCTATTTTATCCGATTTAAAAATTTCGACGGTTTCGGAATCCGCGTGGCCTCCTCTTTCTTCAAACTAATAACTCCCAAACGCGTAGGACCAATACAAGTGGCCGAAAAACGTTCGTGAACGTAAAAATACAAAAAAACGCGAAAAACGCGGTTTTTCGCCATATCTCAGTCTATTTTTATCCGATTTGAAAAATTTCGACGGTTTCGGAATCCGCGTGGCCTCCACTTTCTTCGATCTAATAACTCCCAAACGCGTAGGACCAATACAAGTGGCCGAAAAACGTTCGTGAACGTAAAAATACGAAAAAACGCGAAAAAGCGGTTTTTTCGCCATATCTCAGTCTATTTTTATCCGATTTGTAAAATTTCGACGGTTTCTGAATCCGCGTGGCCTCCTCTTTCTTCGACCTAATAACTCCCAAACACGTAGGACCAATACAAGTGGCCGAAAAACGTTCGTGAACGAAAAAAACGCGAAAAACGCGGTTTTTTCGCCATATCTCAGTCTATTTTTATCGGATTTGAAAAATTCCGACGGTTTCGGAATCCGCGTGGCCTCTTCTTTCTTCGATCCAATAGGTCCCAAACGCGTAGGACCAATACAAGTGGCCGAAAAACGTTCGTGAACGTAAAAAACACGAAAAAAACGCGAAAAACCCGAAAAAAAACGCAAAACACGCGGTTTTTGTGCTATATCTCCGTCAGTTTTTATCCGATTTAGAATTTTTCTACAGAAATACAAATACGACGCCCGTAGCTTTTGTTTGGTGTATAATTGAGGTCTCGGAGACAAATAGATGGTGAAATGTGGAAAAAACCCGTTGTGTTGGACATTTTTGACCGTATTTTCCGCGCAAAACACTAAAATCGATATTTCGATCGATATTTTGCTCAAATTGCAAATTTTTGCGGCAAATGATTTTCTCGCGTGATCGGCTACCTATTTGATACCAAACACGGCTAGTCTATTCCTATTGGAACCGCCTGAAATGGGCGTTTGACCATTTTTTTTGCACTTTATGGCTTCATCGAAACAGAAAAATCGGCGCTACGACCTGAGTTTTTACGAAATATGAATTCCGTCTTTTCGATGAGATAGATCTCGTTCTGTTGTTGATTATGATGTATGTTAATAGGGTATGAATTCGCAAAATGCGCGCATTTTTTCCAAAAAACAGCGTTTTTTCGTTTGTCGAATTTTTTTTGGTTTCAAACCCCATATCTTCTGGGAAAATGAACGTATCTTGAATTTTTGAGGAAAAAGCAACCTGACGTCCGTATCTGTCGTTTGGTATAAAACAAGGTCTCGGAGACCAATAGATGCCGAGATAAATGGAAAAAACCCGTTTTGTTGGACCTTTTTTCATATTTTCCGCGCAATACGCACTATGGAATGTTGTTTACGAACGAATACCAAATATTTCGGGTCATCAAAACAGAAAAAAGCGGTTTTTTCGCCATATCTCAGTCTATTTTTATCCGATTTGGAAAATTTCGACGGTTTCGGAATCCGCGTGAGTAGGATGATTTGGAGAGTTCTAGATCATAGCTCCTCCCGTGTATTTGCGGAGGAGCTATACTTATAACACGGGCGGGATCCTCCCTGTGTATTTTATATGGCCGCCCGAATACGCGGCGGAGGCTACCACTGCGGCGGCGGCGGCTGCCCAAACCTGTTATACCACCGTACAGAGTGTTACTATCTTCTCAATGCTGGGATCCTCCCTATGCTAAAACACGGCCGCCCTCACTTTTACTCTCGGCGTAATCACGTGGCCGCCCGAATCTCTTATACTACAACACGGCGGCTACTACGGCTGCGACTACTACTATACAGGGTGTTACTATCCTCTCAATGCTGGGATCCTCCCTATGCTATAACACGGCCGCCCGAATCTCTTATACTACAATACGGCGGCTACTACGGCGGCGACTACTACTATACAGGGTGTTACTATCCTCTCAGGATCCTCTCTATGCTATAACACGGCCGCCCTCACTTTTACTCTCGGCGTAATCACGTGGCCGCCGCTACCTATCGTTCTTATCTATTGTAATAATTTAGTTACCCCTAACACGATCGCGATTACGCCATTTGTCGCAATACGCATTTTCACGTATTTCTCGCATTTTCAGCCCGCGCGCGTCAGTCTCGCGTTATTCTCCGAGTGTTAAACACGTAACGATGAAATATAAGTACGTCGCGCCAGCTCGCCCGGCCGTTGATCGATCCGTCCGTGTTCGTACTGGACTTTACCGAACGGAAATTTATACACGTTGGAATCGACCCGGAACAGCAATTCAAAGTCGTGGTACATTATTACGCCGTCGAGATATATCAGCATAACTACCGATTTTCTAAGACGTATATTCGCGTTGATGGTTAATATTTTATCGTTTGTATTGGACTCGCCTCGAATGTGGAAAGTGGTTTTTTTAAACACCGACGATGTAATATTATCGAATATGATTTATCGCGGACAGAACACGCTTGTTATAGAATCGAAAATACGAGACGGGTGTCGCGTATTACTTAACCGAAAAGATTTGATGGCTATGCAGTATCTAGAGTGGAGTATATACGATGAGGCTGTAATGTGGAAAACTAAAAAGATCGCTCCCTCTGTGCTTGAACAATTTAAACAAATATCGTCGTACCTTAAATTTCGTATTAACCCGGGAAAGACCGAAGAAGAAATAAAAGAAATTATCAAAAACCTTAAAGATGAAGAAATTTTGTAATAATATACCAAAGTGCGAACGTAACTACGTCAGTCAAATAAAATTATACGCTACGGAACAATTATCGAACAGTGTAAAGGAGGAAGCGTTTAAGGTAAGTGAAAAAAATTAATATACTACGCGACGACGCTAATCGGTTTGTTTTTGTTAGTTGTGTGACGTACCAATATTTTCACCGCCGAGTTTTCACATGCTAGCCGAGGACGAGAACGATGGACCCGCAGTATTCAATGTGCATAATAAAATACCGTCGCCATCACCACCATCACCCATCGACATTTATTCGTTTCGAGAATAATAAACTTTAATATATATCTTTTTATTTTATTTACTATTATTATTATTTTTTTTTTATCGGTATAAGGTTATATTTATTATCATTATATTTATTATTATTATTTTATTATTATTTATCGAAACTAAGGTATTAATAAAAAAAAAACATTGTATTTAATAAAAAAAATAATTGTTTTTATTTATTTACAAAATTCTAATTTCCCCGTTGAAGGGGTTATAAGTTATAATTTGATCGTGTATGATTAAACAATACGCCGACGTGGCTTCCGGGAACGTCTGGTTCGCTTCGAATTCGATCCTGAGGTCCACGGTGGATATCTTGACGTTGTCGTTTTGCCTGCTCATATCGACAACTACGAGTGGAGCGTGTTTTTCGAAACTGGTTCTGTCCAACAAAGGCGTAACATTATCGACACCGTAATACGTCTTTTGAAACTCCGCGTAAGCTCTGTATAATGTAGCTATTTTATTCTTCGCGAAATCGCATTGAAAATCTTCGTAGGGGAACACGTCGGAATTTAAATAAACTTTTAAATTTTTAATATTGCAGTGATCGAAATACGACATTGGTTTGTTATTACTATTTTTTCTGTTAGTTTGAAAACCTATTATGACATAGCGCGGTTTTTCTAATTTGTTCGATGTTTTTACTTTCCACGAGTGGGTAGTATTTTGTGGTAAAACTGGATATTCGCATAGTTCCCACGTTCGGAATACGCACGTAATGGGTTTGTGACTGTTTACCACTTTTAAAAGAGTAATTCTTTCTGTATCGCTGACTTTGACCATAGGCATTCTCCACAATATTTTTAAAATATTTAATTTAACCTCTTTTAGTTTCTCCGCATCTATTTCGATAGTATTATCGGTTTTAAATAATTTAATGGCGTTAATGTCCAACGACGATCTGTTCATTGTGAGTTGTTGATTACAGTTAATTAATATACGTTTATAATCCTCACAAAATCCAAACAAGTCTTTGAGGTTAATACATCCGTTGAACTTGTTTGCTTCTATAAAATTTGGGTTTAAATTATCAAGGTCAACACTCCACGCCGAGTTACAACGTGCGATAATATCAGTATTATTATACGAGCAATATCCTTTTAACGTCGAAGTTATACCCGGGTTTACGACTTTTTGAATTTGAACACCGTTTATTTCGTACTTCATTTCGGAAAAAAGAAATGCCAGACCGTTGTTTATGAAACGTACGTTTTCAGTTAAACCCGCGGGTTTATCAATCGTACCCTCGATATAGATATAACTCTCACATGGGAGAGTGTACGATTCCACGTTATGTAACGCGATGCATACTTCATCGTTATTGGACAGCGCCGACGTCGAATACGGTAAAAACGAATGATATTCGATTCGCGTTATCCTACAATCGTCTATATATCCGCCCGTTACGTCCAAGTAACCGTCGTCCATTATAGAGCTTTTATCGAGCGGAGGAAATTTAAATTGGCTTTGGTTAATTTTTTACGTTTATCCCCGCCAACGTTTTTTACTGCACTGACGGGTTTCTCGCGTACCACTCTTTTTATATTACAAAATTGGAGACCCATTATGAATCAATAACCGGATTGAAAGGGGTTCTCCCCGCAGATCGATCAACTCGCCGCTTTGATCTTTTAAAGCTACACTAACTTGATTAATCGTTGTGTGAGTAAGAGAGTACGATACTAAATGTCTAGGAATTTCTATAATTTTATAACCCGGCGGTACGTTCGGATAAAACTCGTGTAGTACGTGACACTCTCTCCCGTTATTGAATGAGCCCACGACCAAGTTCGATTCGATATATATACAATTTATTTTAGACACGTTCACCAACGATTCTGATTGGTGTCGCACGTTAGCGTCGTATATTTTATCCGTTTTAAAACCTAACATTGGGCCTATACTATTATCCATGGAAAAATCGACGATAGCGCTACATTTCATTTCACACTTTAACGTGTTGTTGTTCGCTTTCAACTCGAACGTTACGTCTCCTAATAATTGTTTAATTACCTCCTCCAATTCGTTTAACTCGTACGAACCCGTAGGTATCGTATACACGTTTTTTACTACGTTCCCATTCGAATCTATACGAGTAATCCCTATCCGATTACATTGCTCGGTTATATTAGGAATAGAATTATTCGTCTGTAGCCCTAAAAAACAGATTTTAGCCTTTTCCCCGACTTCTATAGGCGGAAAAAAATCGCAGGATAAATTCGTCGAATTTCCGCTCAAAGTTATCGTGTACATGACAAAAATTTCAAACACAACTGTCCGCAGTTTGTCGAATCGTATTTTTGATATCTCTCGTAATTATACGTAATATCGCACCCGTTAAAATAATTTTGTAGTTCCAACGGCGGCGACAAGTTTCCGAAACTGTCATAATATTCTACGCGATTTCCGATTTTTTTATACGCTACCCAATGAGTGCCCGCACCGTCTTCGACATCTAAATTGACTATCGCGGATTCTATACGTTTAGGACGGAGAGGTAACCCGTCTCTCGAAAATACTCCGACGAAATAGGGTATTTTAAGCGCGTGCGCGTACTTTATAATCTCGTAATCGTACAGCGCTCTATCGGGTAACGTAGAAATTAGTTTTTTAATCCGTCTCCTCTATACGGTTTCAGATACAAACCGCTACCTCTTTCAATTTTATACGAGTTGCCTTTATACGGCGATAGATATAGTCCTTTACCCAAATGAACCGGCGCGTTCCTATTATTTTTCATTTCGTTTGCGGTCTTGACTACGTTAGCGATACCGCCCGTAAGCGAGCCTAGCGCTGATAAGCCCGCAAATATCGGAATTAGCGGTAACACCCCACCCTTTTTCGGTATCGGTATTACTCTGGGAGTTTTCGATTTCTTACGTAACGATTTTTTAGCCACCGCCACGCATATTTTCGTTAATTTCGCCAAATCTTTTTCGCCCTTTTTATTTTTCATCGCGTTCCTAGCCGCTTTAACGGCAAATTTAAATCCACACCCCGCTCCCATCTTACGTTTAGCCTTCATAGCTGTGGTAACCAACCAAGAGGCGGCTTTTCTTTCAAACCCGAATCCTTCGACTTGAACGTTTCCCAAGCGCGATTTTCTAAAATTTCGTCCGCTTTATGTCTATCGGTTAACGAATTGCTCTTATCGTAAGCTATGTCGTGTTCCCTAGCCGCTTCGTCCAAACTGTTAATACCGCGTTCACCGCGCGCCAATCTTTCGCGTAATTTAGTGCCCGGACCTAAAAATCTAGAATATAGGTAATCGATATTTTCTACGCGATGTATTAACGCGTAGTACTTACCTATAGCCCGGTAAATGTAGTTCTACAGGTAACCGGTTTATAATAGAGTTCACCACACCCGAGCCTCTATTAGTGTTATTCCGTCGGACGCGAGACATCGTGTGACGTATTCGATAACAATACAGCCGTATTTATAATGCGTTTCATCGAGCAAGAACAAAAACTCTCGGTTTATAATGTCGATATTTCGGATACCGCGAAATCTAGACACGGGCCCCTGTTTCCAAACACCGTACGCTCGTTAATAGTGGGTAGTTCCGGTTGCGGGAAAACGAATTTAATATATTTTTTACTCGTCGACGAGAACGGGTTACGGTTCCAAAACGTGTACATATACGCGAAGACGTTGGATCAACTGAAATATCGGTTACTGAAACGGATTATCGACGGTATCGACGGGGTTAATATGTTCACGTTTTTCGAAAACGATAAAGTCATTTCCCCCGAAAAAGTATTACCTAATTCCGTATTCGTGATGGACGACGTAATCGGCGAACATCAAGGCGTTATAAGAGAATATTTTTCGCGCGGAAGACACAATAAAGTGGATATATTTTACCTGGCTCAGAGTTATTCGAAAGTACCTAAACAATTAATACGCGACAACGCGAATTTAATCGTATTATTCAAACAAGACGAGAGAAATTTAAAACACGTGTATAGTGAACACTGTTCCAGCGATATGAGTTATACAGAATTTAAAAATTTTTGCTCGACGTGTTGGAATCGGGATCGGTTCGCCTTCGTTGTTATTTGTAAAGATAGTGATCGCGATAACGGACGTTATCGACTAGGTTTCGATACGTTCGTGGTTATATAAATCATGGACGAAGAAAGTATACTAAAGGAGATAGTCAAAGCCAAAGATTCTATTAGACGTAAATACGAGGCTTTGAAAACGGGTGAAACCGACGTTCAACAGTTAATATCGCGAACGTTTAAGCCTATAATCGATCCGTTAAACAAAATATCGGTACAGAATATAGAAAAAAATAAACAAACGGAAAGTAAAGAAGAAAACACGAGCGATAGCCCATATGAACAAAGAATAAACAACTGGTTTCAATCTACCGATTTAGACAAAACTTACGGTCCTAAATTAAGTAACGGGATTATTACCCTAGGCGATAAAAAAATTAATTTCGATAAAAATTCGGTAATTATCGAAGACGTCGTTTATCCGTTAACGCCCGGGCTCGTTCGTTTGTTGTTTTATAAACATTCGACAGTTTACACTGAATACGACTTGGAAACGTATAAACAGATACTTATTCAGACCTCGGCGCATTTAACTCAAGACGGAAAAAAGATTAAAAAAGGCGGCGATAAATACAGAGAAATTGTCGCGAAATTGTTTCCGACCTCGGGTAGTGGGCTGTCTATGAAATTACAGAAACATAACTTAGTGTACTGGGACGACCCGAACGAGCTAGTCGATAGATTACGACTCTTATTATCCTCGAAAGCGGCGGGTAATACGGGAGTATCCAACGAAATTATCGCGATTTTCGAAGAATTGCTGGAAGCGGGCTTAATAAAACGAATACCCGATGTCTAAACGCGATATAGCTTTAGAATTACATAAACCGTCCAGAAAAAATTACGTTAGACGTAGAGTCAACGTGTACGGTAAAAACGATTTATGGCAAGCCGACTTGATCGAAATGATACCGTACTCGAAACAAAACAAAGGGTTCAAGTATATACTATGCGTCATCGACTGTTTTACTAAATTCGCTTGGACCGTACCGTTGAAATCTAAAACCGGGAAAGAAGTCGCTCACGCGATGTCGAAAATACTAAGACATAGGTCCCCTCGACTGTTACAAGTCGATAACGGAAAAGAATTTTACAATAAGACGTTCGACGCTTTAATGACTAAATACGGCGTTAAAAAGTATTCGACGTACAGTACTACGAAAGCGTGTATAGTCGAACGATTTAATCGCACGTTAAAAACGTTAATGTTTAGAGAATTTACGGTTAGGGGTTCGCATAATTGGATATCTATATTACCGACATTAATAGACAAGTACAACGAGTCTAAACACAGGTCCATCGGAACGACACCTGTACAAGCCGACGAAAACCCGTCGTTAATTGTATCGAAACGACGTAATATCGCGAACAGAAAAATTAAATTTAAAATAAACGACCAAGTACGTATTAGTGCGCGGAAAGGCGTATTTACGAAAGGTTATTTGCCCAACTGGTCCTCGGAAATATTTAAAATCGCGAAAATAAATAAAACGTTACCCGTTACTTATCAATTAGAAGATTATACCGGCAGACCCGTGATCGGGTGTTTTTATAGCGAAGAACTATCTAAAACGCGTTATCCCGACGATTATTTGGTCGAAAAAGTTTTGCGGAAAAGAGGGGACGAGGTATTCGTCAAGTGGTTAGGCTTCGATAAATCGCATAACAGTTGGATAAAAGCTAGCGATCTCAAATCTCAGTAGTGTTTACGAAACTGCGCGTTATGGACGTGTTCAACAACTCGATCAACGAACGGGAAATAAAACTATTTCTCAAATTCGGGAATCTTATAGAATACTCAAATCTCACGTAATGATAAACAGTCAGAGGTTAGACGAGGAGAAAGATAATATTACTAAGCTCGAAGAGAGTATAAAAAATTCGGCTAATAATTTTAATTCCGAAATCGATAAATTACGAGAACGAGTTAAACTCGAGGAAAGTCGAACGTTAGACCTACAGAAAGACATTAATAATAAACTCGAAGAGAGTATAAAAAATTCGGCTAATAATTTTAATTCTGAAATCGATAAATTGCGAAGCGATAATGAAAATTTTAAAGAAAGATTGGAAAACTAGAATTTCGTTTATATCACACGAGAGAGAAATACTGAAAGTAAATTCGCGTTTAAACTCTGTGGAGGTCTTCATTAAAGACAATAAATATTTTCAACAGTAATTTCAACGTTTAGTAGTCGAGTGGTTACGTAAAGAGAAAGACGTGCGATGTCGGGTATATTAGATATTCAATGCGTTCTCGGCGCAAACTCAAAGTACCTCATTAAGGAACTATCGGTTATCGATACCGATACTTGGTCGGCGCAACACTGGATTTTTAAACACCGTAACAACACTCGGGACGCGAAGAGCGATAGGACGAATAAATGGCTCGAGCAGCATTATCACAATCTCTCGACGGAATACGGTGATGTGGAGTACGAAGAAATCGAACGGATATTAAATTCGTTGACCTTCGTAGATATATACGTTAAAGGAGAACAAAACAGAAAATTATCGGTAGCTTCATTCCGCAAGTAAATGTTATCAACATCGAGG
This sequence comes from Slavum lentiscoides, assembly GCA_032441835.1. NCBI lineage: Eukaryota > Metazoa > Arthropoda > Insecta > Hemiptera > Aphididae > Slavum > Slavum lentiscoides. Next base: position 12,964 of record JAIVES010000041.1, read on the forward strand.
AACTCGGATGCCCACGATTGGACCAACTGTGCGTCGAAGACGGATTACCCTGTTGTATTTTTCATATGAATTTAAACCCGAAACGTTGTACTTTTTACAAAGTGTTCGCGTTAAGAAAATGGTTTGTAAATAATATTTAATAAAAATTTTTTTTTTTTTAAACAATTACGCGTTTTGTTATTTATTACCTTTACCATTATATAGGAATAAAAATAATATTAATAACAATAATATTAATACTAACAATAATAATAATAATTAATAATAATAATACATCACGCAGCATCCTCTAGGTCCGTTTCCAACTCGCTGAAAATATAAAAATTGGTTATATATACGATATATATATTACGTAAACGGTACAACTTACCCGATTTTATAATGCCCGTGTGCTAGAGTATGTATTCTGTCATCGAGTATGTACCGTTTGTCGTCGCTGTCGTTGTACGTTAATTTTCGTGTTTTATCGTCATTACCCGGTGTTTGTACGACCTGATGGAAACATTATCCGTATACTCGTTATAATCTTCGTCGCCGAATAAACACTTCTTGTGATTTTCTAAGGTCATGTGGTTTTTAACTACATGACCCCTGATGCCTTTTGCCTTGATTCGTTCCTTCCCCTCGATGTTATACGCGTAAGACTTTGCCCTCAACGCCACAAACTCTGTCATTGTCCTCCCATCCGTCTCATCCGAAAAAAGTCCCGGTATCTTTTTTCGCTCCGCAATGTAACACGGGTGCTCTCGGGGAGATTCGAGGTATCCATGCGATCGAGTAGTGACGGATTGGCAGCTAGGTCCGCGTAAAAGTCGTCCGTCTTCACGTAGTATACCAACGAGTCTAAAAATTAGTTACATTAAAATAATACGAATTAGTAATAATTAATAATTAGTATACCTGTATCTGTATACATTAATGTGATCGAGTTATTATAATGACGTTTCATTACATTATAGTGATAATCGTACATTAACGTTTTAGAGACGTCTAACACCGCAAAGCCGATGTAGATAGGTTTGCAAAAATTAACGATTTTGTTGTCTAGAACGACCGCGACTAAGTTCTCGTTATATCTCGTACAATGTTTGAAGGTCTGTTTGTTTATCTGTTTCTGTAATTTCTGCGGCGTCGACACTAGTTCTACGTTTATTCTCTTGCGCATGTTTTCCATGGTTTTTCCTATAATTTTTAATTTAATCAAATAATAAATAATAACAAATTATAAATAACGTACCGAATACGGCGTTGTTCATGAGTTTGAAAAAATCTTTTTCAAAATCGTTTTTCGCGTTTTTTCGCATCTCCGTATTTAAACGAATATACTCGGCTAACCACGGGGATTGCTTGAACTCTAAAACTCTGTGAACCTATAAAAATAATTACGAATAAATAAAAATATTACGAAATATTAAATATTTTTTACTTTTTCCACTTTTAGTCCGTTCGCGATCGCCTGCCGTAAATTACGATAATGAATTACGTATCGTTCCTTTTTCTCGAGCGTCGCCATTAGTTTTTTTACTTTTGAACCCGGCGGCGTTCTGTTACACGGGAGGAACGGTAGATCGTTGTGTTTGTCGTGGAGTTCTCGCGGATACGTAACGTCGACCTCGTATATACGTCCTACAGGTGACGTATCTGTTAACGTATCGTCGATGGTCGGTTCGACCCACTTGAATCCTCCATAGGGCATGTACTGGGACATGGCCCACCCGTACAAGTTATTACCTAAAATTAATACAAATTATAATATCGAAAAAAAAAAAAAAAATATATATATACGAACAATCTTGATAAATCAGCCAAGATTTCGGTTCGGTCTCGTTGAAGTGTGGCGTAGTACGGTTATTAGCTTTCGCGTATCGCATGCTCGTCTGCGTTAAACCACCGCGAATTCCTACGACATAATTAGACGCGTATTTATAAAATATCGAGAATAATATTAATAAATTTTTACCTTCTTCGATCATCAGTAGCATATCGTAGTCGGACAAAAGTTCGAGCTTTACAGACGTTAATTTTAGCATGGCGTCGAAACTGAGGCCCGGCGCGGTGAAGTAGAATGCCGGATCCAAATTATACGTACTCGTACAAATATCGCGAAAATTCTCGAACACGTCCGCTAACAAGAGTATATCGATTTTCAAATACAAATCGCTGTATTCCCCGAGTGTTTTACAGCCGAAATGTCTCCATACATTTTTCGCGTGTTGGTACTCTCCTCGCTTATATCCGTTTCTCCCAGCACGCTGTAAAATTTCTCTTTCGCCGGTAGACTGTCTTCTTCTAATTTCTCCCAACTATCCGTATATTCGTACGGGTACACTCCCTTTCGCGTAACGAGCGGCATATCTTCGATCTTGAAAACTTTACCGGTTTCGCGGAATTTGGAAAAATCGTCGAGATTGGACGCCAATGTCGCTAAACTCGAAGCCATAAACCGATAAGTATCTATGAATCTCACTGTGAAGTTGTTGTTTACGTATTTCGAAAACGAAATGTATTTTTCCTCTGTATTCGGAATGACCTTTATCGTATTAGTATCGATACCGAGCTCTCGTACGATGAAATGCGCGTCGTAATTCGACAAGTTGTGGAAAAAACACGGGACGAAATTCGGTGTACGTAATTCCGTATTACAATTATTACAGAGAGTATGTCTAAATTTCCCGTTGAGGTGGTAGTGGTCGGCGACTTTACGATTTTTTTCGGAAAACCGAGTTTTACACAGATCGCATTTCTCCTTCGCCGCGTGTTCCCGTTTTCTTCTTCGGTCATAATCATCGGTATATTGGTCTTTAATAAATTTTCGATTCTTAGAGACACGTCGACTATCGCCTCCATAAAACGTTTCGCGACCTCCGGCTCGGTTTCCGAACCTCGAAAAATTACCGGCGTCCGCGGTATATCGAATTTATCCAACAATTCGACCGGCACATCGTCCGAGGCCTTTACCATGAACCCGTAACTCATCGGGTCGTGTCTCTGGAAAGCTTCTGTATTTTTCCCTTTCCTTTCAGAAATCCGCGTGAGAAGGGCTTCGAAGTCGGCGTAAATAACTATCGGGTGTCGTTGAGTTTTGTACCACCCGTCGAATTTCAACACGTCACCCACATTCGGCATCACGGGTAAAATCGGTTTACGAGTACCGCAGATTTTCGTGTGCTCGTCGAGTGCCGCTTGCCCCCTTAATTTATATTTTTTCGGACGGTTGTCGAAGCTCGTGAAGCACCGTTTACAAATAAATACTTGTCCATTGTGTTGCGTTTTTTGCGATCTGACGAGTCTCGAAAAATTCGATATATACGCGTAATGGCTATTTTCCTTATAGCTCATTAATAGTAAGTCGAAGTGGTCGGGTTTTACTTCTTCAACGACTTTTAACGGGTACACGACATTTCCGCGATTCAAACCGTATACGTTTACCGAAACGTTGGGATTATTTTTTTCGAATATTTTAATTTCGTGAACGGGTGTCGGAAACGTTATTCCGGAAAAATTATATTTATTTTCGTGCGTCGAATAATTTTCGCCTACACGGACATTATTTATTCCTGTAACATGTCTCGCGAGAATGGCCCATTTAAAACACTGTTGATCTTTATTTTGGGGGTTTATAACGGCTTTTTTCGCCGATACGCTTTTCGGTAACGGAATATACGACGAGCCGCCCATAGGTGAGTACCGGTACACGGTTAGCATTAATCCGTCGATTTTTTGTAAAGCAAACCCACTACCCTTGCTCGTGTACGCGTCTTCTTCAGAAAGGAGAATAGTAAAATCTTCGTCTACCGCTTTTCTACGTTCGTATCGCCGAAAACCTCTCTGGCCGACGTCTTAAAGGCTCTATTCTCGGTGGAATTTTCTACGTGCGGTAAATTATAGCTGCTTTCTAATTTCAAATTATATTTACTAGGCGGAGTACTCTCTCGTATTATTTTAATTAAATCGGTCTTTAACGAGTCGAAAAAAGAACGGTAATTAACGAAATTGTCGATATTTTTCGCGTAGTACCACACGATTTTACGACCGTGCGAAGAAGATATTTCTACGAAACCGGATTTTTTAATCGCTTCCATTCTAGCTTTTTTAGATATAACGGCGGAATTCACGTTTTTACGTTTAGCACCTACAAAAAAATAGCGTCTAATTCGAGAATACGTAATATAAAAAGTACTTACCTCGATTTTCGTATTTTTCCAGCGCTCGTGCGCACAACATATCTTCCTCGTCTATATCCGGATGCACTCTTGTAATATGTCTTGTAAGATTGTCTTTACGTGTAAACACTTTCGCGCACATAACACAAGGAAACTTCACACTCGCGTGGGATTTTACGTGTCTAAACAAATTACGTCTGGTTGGAAACACTTTACCGCATTGATCGCAGGTAAACATTTTAATCAGTAATTATAACAAAAAGTATCGAACGACAAGTGTTTAGAAACGTACAGAATAAAAATAAATACGTCTATACACTATGAATCGGATCGATTCACTGCGACTGAAGAACCGCACTGAAGAATCACCGGTGACCGTATTTTATTGACAAATATTATCACAATCTACCACTATTATAGTATACCCCCGGGCGGTTACACATGGTGGTGAAATATACTGTCGCCTATTAAATAATGTTATTTACGTACTAATACCGTCTTATATAACGATGTACACCACCGAATATCAACAATAATATAGATCGCCGAGCGATTACACATGGTGGTGAAATATGCACCTTACACGATCGTGACGAATATTCTAGAATATAAGGGTGAAAACAAAATAGTATTAAAACGATTACACATTATGGTGCAATATGTCTAATAAATATTTACGTACTTCTTATGCGAATCCTTCGAAATGGATATATTACGAATCGTTAACGACTGTTAAACATATACTAATGATAAATTCTTACGTCTTACGAAAAAAGAAATATATACAACAATCTATAACATAAAAATAATATAAATTAACACTGTATAAAAATAATATAGAAGTAAAACTTACAAAATATACAAAAACTCTCACAAAAACCCCCAAGAAAGATCGATTTCCCATAGTTCAGCCACACGGTCTTCGTTAGCCCATAAATCGAGCCAACTCAAACGTGTTCGAAATGACTGCGGTGATTTTTTGCTTTTCTTCTGGTGGTAGACGTTTATAGGAGCTACAGTTAGGATTAAGTCTAGATCCCCAGAAACCGCTGAAAATACATCCAAGCGATTATATTTTTTGATAACTCTATTTTTGGGGGGTGTAGTTTCTAGACTTAAAAATCCTTTTTCATAATATCCCTGATATAAATCAGGGAATTTATGTAACAAGTCAGCTAAATGATGGTAATAAAGTATTTTTGTGGAGTCCCACAAACACTCTACGCCATATTTTAAGATACCTAAAAAAAAAAAAAAAAAAAAAAAAAAACATACCTGAATTCCGTGATAAAATTCTACTACCTTTCTGACTGTTACATCTACGAGAAAAGTAGTCTCCCTCTACGTACGTTTTGAAGAAATTAGCAAAAATCCATTCCGAACAGTATGTATCCGATGCGTACATAAGGTCGACTCCGTATGTCGCCGCCAACCGTTCGTTTGGGGAGGATTGTGCGTGATAGTATTTTGGTAAGTCGAGGTATTCTAACCCCTCATCATAGTATCCGAAATATTGGACACAAATAAGAAAAAAGAGTTTTTTCCAGTAATTAACTCCGTGTAACGCGCAGTCCGAAACACCGAAAGTTAAAGATTTACTTTGTAACGACTCTTTCCAAAAATTATGCCCATAATCGGTATACTTAATGTATAACTTTTCATAATACTCACGCATATCCAACTCAACATCGAACGCACTGTAATAAATAGCATCGTTAACCAACCACTCCGGCCAACATTTAAGATATTGTTTAACAACATCCCGGTAATGTGGTTGGTTACACAGATGGTAATTTTTACAAAGTTGTCGGCGTTTTCACGACATTTAACGCATAATCGACCGTCTTTACCACACGTGAATACATACCGCGCGTTGAACGAGAAACCAATCTTCCAAAACATTTCACCCACTTTGGAGTGAAAGGGCAAGAAATTTAGAATTACACGTAACATTTAAAGTTCGTGTTCACTAAGTGTTGCATTATACATTTTTCACTAATAACGTTTTTCTATAAAAGAAAAAAATCGATTACACAGTTTAAAGTTACCGTTTCTTTTGTGGAAAATCGATTACACTGTTTAAATTAAATGTTCAGTATATACCTATTATTATTTACTCGATAATCGTTTTTTTTTTTAGATTTAACGTATTTTTAAGAAATAAACGAATTGGTATATAACGTCGCGTATTCGCTCGGGACGCGTAAAGGACTCTCTGATTACGATCACTGACAGTGAATAGGTAGTATGGACGATCGCATGAGGCAGTTGTGGTATAGAAGATTCAGGGGGGGCTGTGTTTAGGAGATTCGGGCGGCCACGTGATTACGCCGAGAGTAAAAGTGAGGGCAGCCGTGTTTTAGCATAGGGAGGACCCTGAGAGGATAGTAACACCCTGTATAGTAGTAGTCGCCGCCGTAGTAGCCGCCGTGTTGTAGTATAGGGAGATTCGGGCGGCCGTGTTATAGCATAGGGAGGATCCTGAGAGGATAGTAACACCCTGTATAGTAGTAGTCGCAGCCGTAGTAGCCGCCGTGTTGTAGTATAAGAGATTCGGGCGGCCACGTGATTACGCCGAGAGTAAAAGTGAGGGCGGCCGTGTTTTAGCATAGGGAGGATCCCAGCATTGAGAAGATAGTAACACTCTGTACGGTGGTATAACAGGTTTGGGCAGCCGCCGCCGCCGCAGTGGTAGCCTCCGCCGCGTATTCGGGCGGCCATATAAAATACACAGGGAGGATCCCGCCCGTGTTATAAGTATAGCTCCTCCGCAAATACACGGGAGGAGCTATGATCTAGAACTCTCCAAATCATCCTACTATTTTTGACCGTATTTTCCCGCGCAAAACACTAAAATCGATATTTCGATCGATATTTTGCTCAAATTGCAAATTTTTGCGGCAAATGATTTTCTCGCGTGATCGGCTACCTATTTGATACCAAACACGGCTAGTCTATTCCTATTGGAACCGCCTGAAATGGGCGTTTGACCATTTTTTTTTGCACTTTATGGCTTCATCGAAACAGAAAAATCGGCGCTACGACCTGAGTTTTTACGAAATCTTAATTCCGTCTTTTCGACGAGATAGATCACGTTCTCTTGTTGATTATAATGTATGTTAATAGGGTATGAATTCGCAAAGTGCGCGCATATTTTCCAAAAAACGGCGTTTTTTTCGTTTGTCGAATTTTTTTTTTTGGTTTCAAACCCCCATATCTTCTGGGAAAATGAACGTATCTTGAATTTTTTGACGGAAAAAGCAACCTGACGTCCGTATCTGTCGTTTGGTATATAAACAAGTTCTTGGAGACCAATAGATGCCGAGATAAATGGAAAAAACCCGTTTTGTTGGACCTTTTTTTTCATATTTTCCCGCGCAATACGCACTATGGAATGTTGTTTACGAACGAATACCAAATATTTCGGGTCATTAAAACAGAAAAAAGCGGTTTTTTCGCCATATCTCAGTCTATTTTTATCCGATTTGGAAAATTTCGACGGTTTCGGAATCCGCGTGGCCTCTTCTTTCTTCGACCTAATAACTCCCAAACGCGTAGGACCAATACAAGTGGCCGAAAAACGTTCGTGAACGTAAAAAATACGAAAAAAACGCGAAAAAAGAGGTTTTTTCGCCATATCTTAGTCTATTTTTATCCGATTTGTAAAATTTTGACGGTTTCTGAATCCGCGTGGCCTCCTCTTTCTTCGACCTAATAACTCCCAAACACGTAGGACCAATACAAGTGGCCGAAAAACGTTCGTGAACGAAAAAAACGCGAAAAACGCGGTTTTTTCGCCATATCTCAGTCTATTTTTATCCGATTTGAAAAATTTTGACGGTTTCGGAATCCGCGTGGCCTCCTCTTTCTTCGACCTAATAACTCCCAAACGCGTAGGACCAACACAAGTGGCCGAAAAACGTTCGTGAACGTAAAAAATACGAAAAAAACGCGAAAAAAGCGGTTTTTTCGCCATATCTCATTCTATTTTTATCCGATTTGAAAAATTTCGACGGTTTCGGAATCCGCGTGGCCTCCACTTTCTTCGATCTAATAACTCCCAAACGCGTAGGACCAATACAAGTGGCCGAAAAACGTTCGTGAACGTAAAAAATACGAAAAAAACGCGAAAAAAGCGGTTTTTTCGCCATATCTCAGTCTATTTTTATCCGATTTGAAAAATTCCGACGGTTTCGGAATCCGCGTGGCCTCTTCTTTCTTCGATCCAATAGGTCCCAAACGCGTAGGACCAATACAAGTGGCCGAAAAACGTTCGTGAACGTAAAAAACACGAAAAAAACGCGAAAAACACGAAAAAAAACGCAAAACACGCGGTTTTTGTGCTATATCTCCGTCAGTTTTTATCCGATTTAGAATTTTTCTACAGAAATACAAATACGACGCCCGTAGCTTTTGTTTGGTGTATAATTGAGGTCTCGGAGACAAATAGATGGTGAGAAATGTGGAAAAAACCCGTTGTGTTGGACATTATTTGACCGTATTTTCCCGCGCAAAACACTAAAAATCGATATTTCGATCGATATTTTGCTCAAATTGCAAATTCTTTGCGGCAAATGATTTTCTCGCGTGATCGGCTACCTATTTGATACCAAACACGGCTAGTCTATTCCTATTGGAACCGCCTGAAATGGGCGTTTGACCATTTTTTTTGCACTTTATGGCTTCATCGAAACAGAAAAATCGGCGCTACGACCTGAGTTTTACGAAATCTTAATTCCGTCTTTTCGATGAGATAGATCTCGTTCTGTTGTTGATTATGATGTATGTTAATAGGGTATGAATTCGCAAAATGCGCGCATTTTTTCCAAAAAACCGCGTTTTTTTCGTTTGTAAATTTTTTTTTTTGGTTTCAAACCCCCATATCTTCTAGGAAAATGAACGTATCTTGAAATTTTTGACGGAAAAAGCAACCTGACGTCCGTATCTGTCGTTTGGTATATAAACAAGGCCTCGGAGACCAATAGATGCCGAGATAAATGGAAAAAACCCGTTTTGTTGGACCTTTTTTTTTCATATTTTCCCGCGCAATACGCACTATGGAATGTTGTTTACGAACGAATACCAAATATTTCGGGTCATCAAAACAGAAAAAAGCGGTTTTTCGCCATATCTCAGTCTATTTTTATCCGATTTGGAAAATTTCGACGGTTTCGGAATCCGCGTGGCCTCCTCTTTCTTCGATCTAATAGGTCCCAAACGCGTAGGAACAATACAAGTGGCCGAAAAACGTTCGTGAACGTAAAAAACACGAAAAAAAAACGCGAGAAAAGCGATTTTTTCGCCATATCTCAGTCTATTTTTATCCGATTCGAAAAATTCCGACGGTTTCGGAATCCGCGTGGCCTCCTCTTTCTTCGATCCAATAGGTCCCAAACGCGTAGGACCAATACAAGTGGCCGAAAAACGTTCGTGAACGTAAAAAACACGAAAAAAACGCGGAAAACACGAAAAAAAACGCAAAACACGCGGTTTTTGTGCTATATCTCCGTCAGTTTTTATCCGATTTAGAATTTTTCTACAGAAATACAAATACGACGCCCGTAGCTTTTGTTTGGTGTATAATTGAGGTCTCGGAGACAAATAGATGGTGAGAAATGTGGAAAAAACCCGTTGTGTTGGACATTTTTTGACCGTATTTTCCCGCGCAAAACACTAAAATCGATATTTCGATCGATATTTTGCTCAAATTGCAAATTTTTGCGGCAAATGATTTTCTCGCGTGATCGGCTACCTATTTGATACCAAACACGGCTAGTCTATTCCTATTGGAACCGCCTGAAATGGGCGTTTGACCATTTTTTTGCACTTTTATGGCTTCATCGAAACAGAAAAATCGGCGCTACGACCTGAGTTTTACGAAATCTGAATTCCGTCTTTCGATGAGATAGATCTCGTTCTGTTGTTGATTATGATGTATGTTAATAGGGTATGAATTCGCAAAATGCGCGCATTTTTCCAAAAACAGCGTTTTTTCGTTTGTCGAATTTTTTTTGGTTTCAAACCCCCATATCTTCTAGGAAAATGAACGTATCTTGAATTCTTTGACGGAAAAAGCAACCTGACGTCCGTATCTGTCGTTTGGTATAAAAACAAGGTCTCGGAGACCAATAGATGCCGAGATAAATGGAAAAAACCCGTTTTGTTGGACCTTTTTTTTTCATATTTTCCCGCGCAATACGCACTATGGAATGTTGTTTACGAACGAATACCAAATATTTCGGGTCATCAAAACAGAAAAAAGCGGTTTTTCGCCATATCTCAGTCTATTTTTATCCGATTTGGAAAATTTCGACGGTTTCGGAATCCGCGTGGCCTCCTCTTTCTTCGATCTAATAGGTCCCAAACGCGTAGGAACAATACAAGTGGCCGAAAAACGTTCGTGAACGTAAAAAACACGAAAAAAAAACGCGAGAAAAGCGATTTTTTCGCCATATCTCAGTCTATTTTTATGCGATTCGAAAAATTCCGACGGTTTCGGAATCCGCGTGGCCTCCTCTTTCTTCGATCCAATAGGTCCCAAACGCGTAGGACCAATACAAGTGGCCGAAAAACGTTCGTGAACGTAAAAAACACGAAAAAAACGCGGAAAACACGAAAAAAAACGCAAAACACGCGGTTTTTGTGCTATATCTCCGTCAGTTTTTATCCGATTTAGAATTTTCTACAGAAATACAAATACGACGCCCGTAGCTTTTGTTTGGTGTATAATTGAGGTCTCGGAGACAAATAGATGGTGAGAAATGTGGAAAAAACCCGTTGTGTTGGACATTTTTTGACCGTATTTTCCCGCGCAAAACACTAAAAATCGATATTTCGATCGATATTTTGCTCAAATTGCAAATTTTTTGCGGCAAATGATTTTCTCGCGTGATCGGCTACCTATTTGATACCAAACACGGCTAGTCTATTCCTATTGGAACCGCCTGAAATGGGCGTTTGACCATTTTTTTTTTTTGCACTTTATGGCTTCATCGAAACAGAAAAATCGGCGCTACGACCTGAGTTTTTACGAAATCTTAATTCCGTCTTTTCGATGAGATAGATCTCGTTCTCTTGTTGATTATAATGTATGTTAATAGGGTATGAATTCGCAAAGTGCGCGCATATTTTCCAAAAAACAGCGTTTTTTTCGTTTGTCGAATTTTTTTTTTTGGTTTCAAACCCCCATATCTTCTGGGAAAATGAACGTATCTTGAATTTTTTGACGGAAAAAGCAACCTGACGTCCGTATCTGTCGTTTGGTATATAAACAAGGTCTCGGAGACCAATAGATGCCGAGATAAATGGAAAAAACCCGTTTTGTTGGACCTTTTTTTTTCATATTTTCCCGCGCAATACGCACTATGGAATGTTGTTTACGAACGAATACCAAATATTTCGGGTCATCAAAACAGAAAAAAGCGGTTTTTTCGCCATATCTCAGTCTATTTTTATCCGATTTGGAAAATTTCGACGGTTTCGGAATCCGCGTGGCCTCCTCTTTCTTCGATCTAATAACTCCCAAACGCGTAGGACCAATACAAGTGGCCGAAAAACGTTCGTGAACGTAAAAAATACGAAAAAAACGCGAAAAAAGCGGTTTTTCGCCATATCTCAGTCTATTTTTATCCGATTTGTAAAATTTTGACGGTTTCTGAATCCGCGTGGCCTCCTCTTTCTTCGATCTAATAACTCCCAAACACGTAGGACCAATACAAGTGGCCGAAAAACGTTCGTGAACGAAAAAAACGCGAAAAACGCGGTTTTTTCGCCATATCTCAGTCTATTTTTATCCGATTTGAAAAATTTTGACGGTTTCGGAATCCGCGTGGCCTCCTCTTTCTTCGACCTAATAACTCCCAAACGCGTAGGACCAATACAAGTGGCCGAAAAACGTTCGTGAACGTAAAAAATACGAAAAAAACGCGAAAAAAGCGGTTTTTTCGCCATATCTCAGTCTATTTTTATCCGATTTGAAAAATTCCGACGGTTTCGGAATCCGCGTGGCCTCCTCTTTCTTCGATCTAATAGGTCCCAAACGCGTAGGACCAATACAAGTGGCCGAAAAACGTTCGTGAACGTAAAAAACACGAAAAAAACGCGAAAAACACGAAAAAAAACGCAAAACACGCGGTTTTTGTGCTATATCTCCGTCAGTTTTTATCCGATTTAGAATTTTTCTACAGAAATACAAATACGACGCCCGTAGCTTTTGTTTGGTGTATAATTGAGGTCTCGGAGACAAATAGATGGTGAGAAATGTGGAAAAAACCCGTTGTGTTGGACATTTTTTGACCGTATTTTCCCGCGCAAAACACTAAAATCGATATTTCGATCGATATTTTGCTCAAATTGCAAATTTTTGCGGCAAATGATTTTCTCGCGTGATCGGCTACCTATTTGATACCAAACACGGCTAGTCTATTCCTATTGGAACCGCCTGAAATGGGCGTTTGACCATTTTTTTTTTTGCACTTTTATGGCTTCATCGAAACAGAAAAATCGGCGCTACGACCTGAGTTTTTACGAAATCTTAATTCCGTCTTTTCGACGAGATAGATCACGTTCTCTTGTTGATTATAATGTATGTTAATAGGGTATGAATTCGCAAAGTGCGCGCATATTTTCCAAAAAACAGCGTTTTTTTCGTTTGTCGAATTTTTTTTTTTGGTTTCAAACCCCCATATCTTCTGGGAAAATGAACGTATCTTGAATTTTTTGACGGAAAAAGCAACCTGACGTCCGTATCTGTCGTTTGGTATATAAACAAGGTCTCGGAGACCAATAGATGCCGAGATAAATGGAAAAAACCCGTTTTGTTGGACCTTTTTTTTCATATTTTCCCGCGCAATACGCACTATGGAATGTTGTTTACGAACGAATACCAAATATTTCGGGTCATCAAAACAGAAAAAAGCGGTTTTTTCGCCATATCTCAGTCTATTTTTATCCGATTTGGAAAATTTCGACGGTTTCGGAATCCGCGTGGCCTCTTCTTTCTTCGACCTAATAACTCCCAAACGCGTAGGACCAATACAAGTGGCCGAAAAACGTTCGTGAACGTAAAAAATACGAAAAAAACGCGAAAAAGCGGTTTTTTCGCCATATCTCAGTCTATTTTTATCCGATTTGTAAAATTTTGACGGTTTCTGAATCCGCGTGGCCTCCTCTTTCTTCGACCTAATAACTCCCAAACACGTAGGACCAATACAAGTGGCCGAAAAACGTTCGTGAACGAAAAAACGCGAAAAACGCGGTTTTTTCGCCATATCTCAGTCTATTTTTATCCGATTTGAAAAATTTTGACGGTTTCGGAATCCGCGTGGCCTCCTCTTTCTTCGACCTAATAACTCCCAAACGCGTAGGACCAACACAAGTGGCCGAAAAACGTTCGTGAACGTAAAAAATACGAAAAAAACGCGAAAAAGCGGTTTTTCGCCATATCTCAGTCTATTTTTATCCGATTTGAAAAATTTCGACGGTTTCGGAATCCGCGTGGCCTCCACTTTCTTCGATCTAATAACTCCCAAACGCGTAGGACCAATACAAGTGGCCGAAAAACGTTCGTGAACGTAAAAAATACGAAAAAACGCGAAAAGAGCGGTTTTTTCGCCATATCTCAGTCTATTTTTATCCGATTTGAAAAATTCCGACGGTTTCGGAATCCGCGTGGCCTCCTCTTTCTTCGATCCAATAGGTCCCAAACGCGTAGGACCAATACAAGTGGCCGAAAAACGTTCGTGAACGTAAAAAACACGAAAAAAACGCGAAAAACACGAAAAAAAACGCAAAACACGCGGTTTTGTGCTATATCTCCGTCAGTTTTATCCGATTTAGAATTTTTCTACAGAAATACAAATACGACGCCCGTAGCTTTTGTTTGGTGTATAATTGAGGTCTCGGAGACAAATAGATGGTGTGAAATGTGGAAAAAACCCGTTGTGTTGGACATTTTTGACCGTATTTTCCCGCGCAAAACACTAAAATCGATATTTCGATCGATATTTTGCTCAAATTGCAAATTTTTGCGGCAAATGATTTTCTCGCGTGATCGGCTACCTATTTGATACCAAACACGGCTAGTCTATTCCTATTGGAACCGCCTGAAATGGGCGTTTGACCATTTTTTTTGCACTTTATGGCTTCATCGAAACAGAAAAATCGGCGCTACGACCTGAGTTTTACGAAATCTTAATTCCGTCTTTTCGATGAGATAGATCTCGTTCTCTTGTTGATTATGATGTATGTTAATAGGGTATGAATTCGCAAAATGCGCGCATTTTTCCAAAAACAGCGTTTTTTCGTTTGTCGAATTTTTTTTTGGTTTCAAACCCCATATCTTCTAGGAAAATGAACGTATCTTGAATTTTTTGACGGAAAAAGCAACCTGACGTCCGTATCTGTCGTTTGGTATATAAACAAGGTCTCGGAGACCAATAGATGCCGAGATAAATGGAAAAAACCCGTTTTGTTGGACCTTTTTTTTTCATATTTTCCCGCGCAATACGCACTATGGAATGTTGTTTACGAACGAATACCAAATATTTCGGGTCATCAAAACAGAAAAAGCGGTTTTTCGCCATATCTCAGTCTATTTTTATCCGATTTGGAAAATTTCGACGGTTTCGGAATCCGCGTGGCCTCCTCTTTCTTCGATCTAATAGGTCCCAAACGCGTAGGAACAATACAAGTGGCCGAAAAACGTTCGTGAACGTAAAAAACACGAAAAAAAAACGCCGAAAAGCGAAACGTTCGTGAACGTAAAAATACGAAAAAAAAAACGGTTTTTCGCCATATCTCAATCTATTTTACGATTTGGAAAAGCGGAATCCGCGTGGCCTCCTCTTTTTTCGCCATATCTCCCAAACGCAGTCTATTTTTATCCGATGAACGTAAAAAAATAAAAATTTCGACGGTTTCTGAATCCGCGTGGCCTCCTCTTTCTTCGACCTAATAACTCCCAAACACGTAGGACCAATACAAGTGGCCGAAAAACGTTCGTGAACGAAAAAAACGCGAAAAACGCGGTTTTTTCGCCATATCTCAGTCTATTTTTATCCGATTCGAAAAATTCCGACGGTTTCGGAATCCGCGTGGCCTCCTCTTTCTTCGATCCAATAGGTCCCAAACGCGTAGGACCAATACAAGTGGCCGAAAAACGTTCGTGAACGTAAAAAACACGAAAAAAACGCGAAAAACACGAAAAAAAACGCAAAACACGCGGTTTTTGTGCTATATCTCCGTCAGTTTTTATCCGATTTAGAATTTTTCTACAGAAATACAAATACGACGCCCGTAGCTTTTGTTTGGTGTATAATTGAGGTCTCGGAGACAAATAGATGGTGAGAAATGTGGAAAAAACCCGTTGTGTTGGACATTTTTGACCGTATTTTCCCGCGCAAAACACTAAAATCGATATTTCGATCGATATTTTGCTCAAATTGCAAATTTTTTGCGGCAAATGATTTTCTCGCGTGATCGGCTACCTATTTGATACCAAACACGGCTAGTCTATTCCTATTGGAACCGCCTGAAATGGGCGTTTGACCATTTATTTTTTTTGCACTTTTATGGCTTCATCGAAACAGAAAAATCGGCGCTACGACCTGAGTTTTTACGAAATCTTAATTCCGTCTTTTCGATGAGATAGATCTCGTTCTCTTGTTGATTATGATGTATGTTAATAGGGTATGAATTCGCAAAATGCGCGCATATTTTCAAAAAAACAGCGTTTTTTTCGTTTGTCGAATTTTTTTTGGTTTCAAACCCCATATCTTCTGGGAAAATGAACGTATCTTGAATTTTTTGACGGAAAAAGCAACCTGACGTCCGTATCTGTCGTTTGGTATATAAACAAGGTCTCGGAGACCAATAGATGCCGAGATAAATGGAAAAACCCGTTTTGTTGGACCTTTTTTTTTCATATTTTCCCGCGCAATACGCACTATGGAATGTTGTTTACGAACGAATACCAAATATTTCGGGTCATCAAAACAGAAAAAAGCGGTTTTTTCGCCATATCTCAGTCTATTTTTATCCGATTTGGAAAATTTCGACGGTTTCGGAATCCGCGTGGCCTCTTCTTTCTTCGATCTAATAACTCCCAAACGCGTAGGACCAATACAAGTGGCCGAAAAACGTTCGTGAACGTAAAAAATACGAAAAAAACGCGAAAAAAGCGGTTTTTTCGCCATATCTCAGTCTATTTTTATCCGATTTGTAAAATTTTGACGGTTTCTGAATCCGCGTGGCCTCCTCTTTCTTCGACCTAATAACTCCCAAACACGTAGGACCAATACAAGTGGCCGAAAAACGTTCGTGAACGAAAAAAACGCGAAAAACGCGGTTTTTTGCCATATCTCAGTCTATTTTTATCCGATTTGAAAAATTTTGACGGTTTCGGAATCCGCGTGGCCTCCTCTTTCTTCGACCTAATAACTCCCAAACGCGTAGGACCAACACAAGTGGCCGAAAAACGTTCGTGAACGTAAAAAATACGAAAAAAACGCGAAAAAAGCGGTTTTTTCGCCATATCTCAGCCTATTTTTATCCGATTTGAAAAATTTCGACGGTTTCGGAATCCGCGTGGCCTCCACTTTCTTCGATCTAATAACTCCCAAACGCGTAGGACCAATACAAGTGGCCGAAAAACGTTCGTGAACGTAAAAAATACGAAAAAACGCGAAAAAGCGGTTTTTCGCCATATCTCAGTCTATTTTTATCCGATTTGTAAAATTTCGACGGTTTCTGAATCCGCGTGGCCTCCTCTTTCTTCGACCTAATAACTCCCAAACACGTAGGACCAATACAAGTGGCCGAAAAACGTTCGTGAACGAAAAAAACGCGAAAAACGCGGTTTTTCGCCATATCTCAGTCTATTTTTATCCGATTTGAAAAATTCCGACGGTTTCGGAATCCGCGTGGCCTCCTCTTTCTTCGATCCAATAGGTCCCAAACGCGTAGGACCAATACAAGTGGCCGAAAAACGTTCGTGAACGAAAAAACACGAAAAAAACGCGAAAAACACGAAAAAAAACGCAAAACACGCGGTTTTTGTGCTATATCTCCGTCAGTTTTATCCGATTTAGAATTTTCTACAGAAATACAAATACGACGCCCGTAGCTTTTGTTTGGTGTATAATTGAGGTCTCGGAGACAAATAGATGGTGAGAAATGTGGAAAAAACCCGTTGTGTTGGACATTTTTTGACCGTATTTTCCCGCGCAAAACACTAAAAATCGATATTTCGATCGATATTTTGCTCAAATTGCAAATTTTTGCGGCAAATGATTTTCTCGCGTGATCGGCTACCTATTTGATACCAAACACGGCTAGTCTATTCCTATTGGAACCGCCTGAAATGGGCGTTTGACCATTTTTTTGCACTTTTATGGCTTCATCGAAACAGAAAAATCGGCGCTACGACCTGAGTTTTTACGAAATCTTAATTCCGTCTTTTCGATGAGATAGATCTCGTTCTCTTGTTGATTATGATGTATGTTAATAGGGTATGAATTCGCAAAATGCGCGCATTTTTTCCAAAAAACAGCGTTTTTTTCGTTTGTCGAATTTTTTTTTTTGGTTTCAAACCCCCATATCTTCTAGGAAAATGAACGTATCTTGAATTTTTTGACGGAAAAAGCAACCTGACGTCCGTATCTGTCGTTTGGTATATAAACAAGGTCTCGGAGACCAATAGATGCCGAGATAAATGGAAAAAACCCGTTTTGTTGGACCTTTTTTTTTCATATTTTCCCGCGCAATACGCACTATGGAATGTTGTTTACGAACGAATACCAAATATTTCGGGTCATCAAAACAGAAAAAGCGGTTTTTCGCCATATCTCAGTCTATTTTATCCGATTTGGAAAATTTCGACGGTTTCGGAATCCGCGTGGCCTCCTCTTTCTTCGATCTAATAGGTCCCAAACGCGTAGGAACAATACAAGTGGCCGAAAAACGTTCGTGAACGTAAAAAACACGAAAAAAACGCGAAAAAAAACGCGAGTAAAAAGCGAATCCGCGTGGCCTTTTTCGCCATATCTCAGTCTATTTTATCCGATTTTTCGAAAAATTCCGACGGTTTCGGAATCCGCGTGGCCTCCTCTTTCTTCGATCTAATAGGTCCCAAACGCGTAGGACCAATACAAGTGGCCGAAAAACGTTCGTGAACGTAAAAAACACGAAAAAAACGCGGAAAACACGAAAAAAAACGCAAAACACGCGGTTTTTGTGCTATATCTCCGTCAGTTTTTATCCGATTTAGAATTTTTCTACAGAAATACAAATACGACGCCCGTAGCTTTTGTTTGGTGTATAATTGAGGTCTCGGAGACAAATAGATGGTGAGAAATGTGGAAAAAACCCGTTGTGTTGGACATTTTTTGACCGTATTTTCCCGCGCAAAACACTAAAATCGATATTTCGATCGATATTTT
>JAIVES010000049.1:0-30555 GCA_032441835.1 Slavum lentiscoides
TCCTGTCTTCAATGTCAACGAAGCAAAGTCTCTAAACACATTTCTGCGCCACTTGGTAATTTTACTGTTCCACCCGTCCGTTTCGCACATGTACACATCGACTTAATCGGTCCCCTTCCCTACTCGAACGGATTCAGATATTGTTTAACTGAAATAGATCGATACACCAGATGGCCGGAAGCTACCCTTTGTGAGACATAACTGCCGAAACTGTTGCTAAAGCACTCGTTTTCTCCTGGATTGCGCGCTTTGGCGTTTCACTTCAAATCACTACGGACAGAGGACGACAATTTGAATTTCAATTTTTCGAGTCCAGAACATCTAGTTATCACCCAAAGTTAAATGGTCTTGTAGAATGTTTGCGCCGCTCTCTTAAAGCTGCTATTATGTGCCATGAAGGTTATTCTTGGTCAGACGCACTGCCTGGAAAACTGATCTCCAATCTTCAGTCACAGAACTAGTGTATGGAAAGACATTGCGAATTCCTTGTGAGTTTTATCCCCACTTCCAATCTCTCCTGAACCTTCAGACTTTGTGGCAAATCTCCGAACCGTCATTTCCAAACTTCATCTTGTTCCAGCATCACGTCATTCAAACAGTCGCATTTTCTTTTATCAAGATCTAGCAACATGCACTCATGTCATGCTACGCACCGATCTGGTTCGAACTTCTCTTCAGCCACCTTAGACCGGACCTCATCCTGTTCTTTCTCGTAGTGACAAGACTTTCGATATTTTGGTTAAGGGCAAGATATTGACCGTATCAATTAACAGCCTTAAACCGGTTTACTTCATCACCAATCCTTCCAATTCAACTCAACGCTTACCAGAAAAATCAGCCTAAGAAGAACTTTCTAACTCGTCCATTAATGATGCGACCTACGGTAACAATTCGATCAGGACGTCGTGTCCGGTTTACCAATTTTTTTCAAGCATAGCAACTCACTTACCAGGAGGGTGATGTGGTGAGCGCCCGCAAATATTCTAGAACGGTCGCGCCGTGCAACACATAGCCACCGCCGCGTGTCCGGGAGAATGTTCTCGAAGATTCGTGAACGCCACCTGTTGCCGCCCCGAGAATATTCTTCGTTCTCTATAAAGCGCCACACCACTAGACAGTAGTTGGTTTTCAGTCATTCTCGCGCTGCCTCGAGTCTTTTGTATGATAGTCGTGTACTACAGTTACATTTATTTTATTTATTATTAATATAGAATTTATATTGGTAATTAGTGTACTCATATTAGTCACATTTTAGTATTTTACCTAATTTATACACTAAACCATAGGCCTAATACCATAAGATAATAATAATACTAATAAATAAAGAAACAAATAATTTAAACTAAAATAATATAAAACTTAATTACAAAATAATACACTATAACTGCCTATACGTATATCAATAATTATGATGTGTTCTTCAGCCTAAAATAAATAACAACTTACCGTTAAACGTTATTTATGTATGCTCTTACATATGCAGTTTAAACTTGACGACGTCGCAACCAGATTAGTCACTAGTTATGTTTTGTCAACCGCTAATCGTCAAGCACTCCCAATCACAATGTAATATTCCAACTTCAACAGTAAATTTTAGAAGATTTTTTTCTTTTTTTTTGACATTTCTCTTGCTTATCTTATGTTTATTTCCCTTTAATTATGTATTTATTTTCCTCAATAGTTGTGCTTATTTTACATTTTACTGAAGATTTGTCATCTTCTTGATGTAGAACATTAATAATAGTAATAAAAAAAATAATAATAATAATAATTAGAAGTATGTAATTAGGGAATGTTAATTTATTCCTTTTGAGCGCAATAATGCCATATTGGATGTCTTGAAATACAATAAGTATACTATGCAATTTATTTAATTGGTAAACAACCAAAACTAAACGCGTTACTATTATTATTATTATTATTATTATTATTATTATTATTATTATTATTATTGTTATTATTATTAATGTTCCATATCTATAAGACGACAAGTCTTGAGTAAAATGTAAAATAAGCCCAACTCTTGAGGAAAGTAAATAATTAAAGGGAAATAAACATAAGACAAGCAATAGAAATGTAGAAAAAATTTTTTTTCTATAATTTAAATTGATGAAGTTGGAATTACGAGTACATACGATAAGTTAGTTCACGCTGAAGACAATAGTATAATTGTTGATATATGTATAGGTAGTTATAGTGTATTATTTTGTAATTTAGTTATATAATATTTTAATTTAAATTATTAGTTTTTTCTTTGAATTTCTTTTAAATTTTATCTTCTTTTTTTTAGTGAATTTGACAAAAAAAAGTAAGAATAAAATATACAAGCGTAATTTGTTCATTATACTTTTCTAAATCGATTAGCTTAACGCTGTGAATTCCTAGATAATTTAGCGCATACCCTTATGCGGTTCCTCGCAGTGCACCCTGGTATTTGGTAACATCGATCGTTATAACCTTATATAGATTCATGTGAAGTTTATGGATTCTTGGTTAGCGCATTGCGTCGCCAGAATCTCCTGTTAAATGCATATGAGAAATATGCCATATGCATAAATTATATCATATATGAGACTTGCCAAGTCTCTATGTCTAGAGACTTCTTTCGCATTCTGCAAATATATATTATATAGAAATTAGAAGGTATCAGTTAAGTGGAAATTTGAGTAACTGGAAAATATTCTGTTAAAGCAAAATATATACAGGTACATATTACCCATCGAAGAAATACATATAACTGAGGAAGAACTATTACTAAGAAGATGTTTTATTAAAGGGTAAAAAAAGCTGTAGGGACATTCCACCGTAAATGAGGTACTGCAACATACAATAAGGAAAATTTAAATGGAAATTTATACTCTCAACTGAGAATAACAATATTTATATCACCTAAATAGAGACTAGAAACCTGACATAACTAACATCTACAATCTACTAAACATCAATTGAGTTATTACACATAGGTCTCAAAGTAAAACATCCTTCTGTCATTATGGGTGTCAATAACAGCCCCGAACCGACATGGGGATTCAACAGGGGCGGATTTAAGGGGGCGACGTAGCGATCACCCCCCCTCCTTGAACTTTTTTAAAAATTGTGACATAATTTTTTAATATCTTTAAATATATTAAGACTAGGTACATCATTTTTAATGTTATATAATTAGGAATTTTCAATCAAAATGTTCAATCAATAAGTTACCTTTCAGTATTAGACACCACGGACTAAGATATATACATAATATATATCTTGGTCCTTGTTAGAAACTGTTCGTTTTCTGTTCGATTTACGACTTTACGCCTTACGGCCTACGGGTACCTTCATTATGAACATGCGAGTATCCGATATATCACATGACGAGTTTACGCTCTAGTAGTGGTTGTCTATCTCAGTAACCGACAAAATGATAAGGTGGTGCTCTAACATCGTATCACAGAATAAATTAAATCAACACTGCACGACATTTAATTCGTTATCACATAAAATTGGAACTGACCATATGTCTTTGTCGAAAAATTTGAGTAGGCCGTAAAAAAATTGCGACTTAACGTTTTACAATATTTTTTGAAAAATTTTGTCTCGTTAATATATTTCAGAGTTACACATTTGGTGAAAATTTCAGGTTCCTATGATCATTAGTTTTAAAATTACGAAAAAGAAAACGATAATCGTTTTTGACGAAATCGCGTTTTTACCGTTTTCACGTAATTTTTCGGTAATATTTTCTGGCGCTTAAAAAAAGTATTGAAAAAATCGAAAAATGATCTCTTTAAAGTGTCAATAATCTATGTAATTTGCTACCGGAAAATAGTGCTGCATATAAAGATTGGAGTACTCCTTCTGGTAGAATTTTCGGGCACAGACAAAAAAATATAAATAAATAATATATCATTGCGTTACAATTACTGAATTTTTAACCTTTTTTCCTTTGTTCCTGGGGGGGAGGTTTAACCCGAAACCCCCCATAAGAACGTCACTGTATGCTCAAACCACACGGCGCATAAACAACACACTATATTTTTGGTCACTTCATTTTTTCTAAAGTTTTGATGCATGCAGGAAAACTATATAAGATTAGAAAAAGACTGAAATTTTCTGTCTACCCTATACTTGCATTAAAAATTAAATTTTAAATTTTATGTTGCAAATATAGATCTTCGTTAGTTTAAAAACCAGTACATTATAATATTAAGCATTAAATTTTATAAAAGTATTATTTTAATAATCTTAAATAGTAACTGACAAATGACGAGCCTATACAGGTGTCAATGAAGTTCAAATCACGCTTTATAACACTTAATAATATGCGTAGGTGTAGCTAATATTTGTTTTCGAAAATTGGCTTACAAAAGGTAATTAAATATAAAAAACGATATGAAAATTTTTTAGGTGTGATAAACATAGAAAATTAAACGATTTAAAATCGCTTTAAATACATTGTAAATAAAAAGAAATATCTTATAAATTGTTTTTGTAAATGGCTGTGGCGTATTAACAAACCTCCCCCCCCCCGGGAATATTCAGTGTTTTTTGATCCTGCTCTGTACCATTAGTAGTTGTCACAAAATAATTTTTTGAATGATTAAGGTTCTTTTTTCAATCTTTTTGGTTTTGAAGGATTCTTCCAGATAATGAAAAGATGAAAAGAATAATTCTTTCTAATACTAAACTATATTAAATACAAACCATTTGGGGGCTATATTTAATTTGGGGGGGGGGGCTTAGCCCCTCTAGCCACCCCAAATTGTGCTTATGATAATAAAGATTTTTAAAATTTTTTTTTTGTAATTTTTTGTAGTTACATAATGTAATTGATGTGTGAGGAAGATTATTAGTTATTATTGTATGAATTAATGTAATAATATTATTGAATGACTTTTTTTTTTGCTTATATTTCTTGGTGCCAAACCACATAAATTTTATATAATATATTAATATATTATATATATTTATATATATATATATTATAAATATATATATATATATATATATATTATATTATATATATATATAAATTCTATGCGACATAATATTATCAAAATTCGCCCCCTTAAATGAGCTTCAGGTCTGCCCCTGGGATTCAATGACTCAGACAAAATGGAAATTACCTTATATAATGGTCAGAAGCCTAAAATCTGATCCTCATCCACGATGCAAGACAAAGAGACACATATCAATGGCTAGAAACTGACTGTGGAACTAAGTTCTTTAGTAAAGTTTTTAAAGACGTTTGTCGACTTTTAAAAATTTCAAAATCATTTACCACACCGTATCATTTACAGAGTATTGGTAGGTTAGAGTGCAGTCACAGAACTCTTGGAGAATATCTACGAAACTATGACAGTAAAAACCCTTAGAACTGTGATGCATTCGTTCCGTACGCAATGAATTACCACAATTCATCCATATACTCGGCAACGAAATTTCAACCTCATGAAGTAGTATATGGGTATCCGATTATAGTTCCAACATCGTTTTCCCAAAATGCAAAGCCTCATACGATTTATAATACAATTTGGCTAGTCGAGCCTCTAATATATTTTATTATTCGGACTATTCGAGTCACTAAACGAATTACATCAATAAGATGACGCGTATTCGACGACGACGATTTCAAGTGTAACAATTTTTAATAAACGCGTATTCGACGCGATAGTTACTCAAGTTTTGACGAAAAAATAATTTTTAACGTGTGTACATCACGACGGTCTCGAAACAACGGAACGACAACGAAGAACAGCGCGGGCGTGCGGGTGTGTGTGTGTAGGTGCACGGTCATTTATTTGGTGGCGGCGAGATAATGCACTATATTAATTTAAATAGGTATTTATTTATTTAATTGTCGTCAACATAGTACATCTTCGTTATTTTAGAAACCAGTACAGTACATTAAGTGGTTGATTGTACAACTATTATTTTAATGTTTTTAAATAATAACTGATAAATGATAGGCCTACAGGGCTTGATGAAATTCAAATCACACTGTATAATACTTACTTATAACACTTTTATAATAGGCGTAGCTAGTATTTAGTTTAGAAATGCGGCTTACAGAAAATTTCCATAAAAGTTAATTAAATATAAAAAAAAAAAAAAATATTATAAAAATTGTTTAGATGTGAAAAACCTAGAAAATTAAACGATTAAAATCACTCTAAATACGATATCTTATAAATTGCATTTTTAAGTGGTACATAGTTACATAAATAGAAACCATAATTCACACATGACCAATATTTTTATTATAACTTATTAAAAAAACACAAATTGTTGCCGCCTCTAAACGTCTTGCAAATAATGACGCTGCGGGCAATTGCCCCTCTGGGCCCCTTCATAAATACGGGCTTGAGTAAGTGTGTCGCGTTCGGAATAAGACGCACGACCTGGTCGAGACGAATCTTTCGGTGCGCGTCAAAAGAATTGGCCGACAGAAAAATCGGTGTATGCACGAATAATTCAATACAATCGGCCGAATGTAATCGTCCGATTACTTTATCGTTCATGCGCGCCTAACCTAAAGCAGCGCACACACTGGATACGTTCCGTCACGTTACGGCTCGGAGACGGATGGAGACGTGACGTGACGTAACGGTGATAATGTCTCACACTGTATACGTTTCCTTCCGTCTAGTTTGAGTTACGCTCCCAAGACGTCGTCACTCTACGTTTGAAACTCAAGGTGTAGTATTATATGTAATGTGTCTCGCATGGTAGTTAAAGCTTTTATTTTATTAATTATAATGGACTTTTCTTCCGACAAGGAACTCCTTGTGTTACAGCGAGTATCGCAGAGGAGGAAGAAGAAAGAGAAAAAAACCTTTAAATGGGTATATAATTCATAATTTTTTCAAAATGAGTCAAAATCGCGTGTCCTTTTTCGGATGGATTATAAATAAATCTAAATTTATGAACGCACTCAATAAATATTGCGTCTTCCGTATTGTAAATGCTGCTGGTGAGTGGTTTCCGTCGTCCGTCAATTTTGCCCTGAACAACAATGTAACCGTCACCTGATGTCGACGCGATGCGACGTAACGTGACGTGACGTGACGTATCGAAACCTGTCTGCACCTGTACAAAAGAATCTAAAGTAAGCAAAGCTTACGGTTCGACGGAAGACGCGACGTGACGTAACGGAACGTATCCAGTGTGCGCGCTGCTTAACGGCGTCGCGGTACAACGGTTACCGTGACGGCACGTGCGGTTGAACTCGACAACGCCCAACGGAATTGCTGACAGTGCCCGTTATTTTACACACGTTTCTTCGTATTAAAATAAAATAAAATATTTAAACATACTATATTATTTGATTTCGGGAATTTTTTGTTTTCTTCGGATTTTTCGTTAGAGATTTTGGGTAGCTACTTGATTTTTTTTTATACCTTTTTATTAACCAAAGTTCTTTGTTTTTTATTAAAATTATGACATTAAAAAAAAAAAATGTAGTCTGACATTTTTCTTATAATTAATCATGTAACAATTTGCTAAATAATTTATGTTTTATACTTGTTCATGCTTTGACCAAAAATCAAGAGGCAAGAATTTATTATAATATTATAAAGTTCACCTTATACGTACATAAACATTATGCTCTCCATTCACATAGAAAACGGGTTTTAAAATAGGAAAAATACAACAATTTTGTTCATAGAATTAAGAAAATGTTTGGACAGAAGTATTTCTGTCAAAACTTATAACAATGACCAAGTGCCTAACTTTTAATAAATTTTTAATTGAGATTTTGGCAAACTGTTATTTTGCGGTTCATATTGTAAAGACCCAAATTTCAATAAGGCGACTAAATAAAGGATTACCCCAGAGCTCAGAAGTGGCACTAATTTACTTTAAACAGCAAACTTCCAATTACAACAACACCAAAATTTGTATACACTTATGACATTATGTTAACTATAAGAATAATACTTATTAATAATATTACTATTATAAAATACTATTCATACTAATTAATGAATAATCTGTATTTATACGATGTATTAAGTGATTTATTTGATTGATCAATCATTCAATTGTCACTACCTGAATTCGATATCCCGATTTTCTCTTTCAACACGAGCCGAAACAGACAACTGCCAAATTTGCAGGAACTATTACGGTGCAAACAGTTTTTATTCAAATTACCACATAAAGAAATACTTTTAATCTGTTATACATTTTGTAATACATTCAATCGTGTAACCATATGCTAAAAAATTATGTTTAACAAATCTTATGTTCAGAAACCAGTTATTATAAAATCAGAGGTATGAATATATTAAATTGAAATAATCTTAATATATTACATACGTATATAAAAATGTACTCTTTCCATTCAACCAAAAACGAGTTTAAAAAAGGTTGGAGAAACACATCAGGTTTTCAGTTTGGATACGACATCTTCGTGTATAAACTGCACAAATTAGGGTGTTTAAAGCTTTTGACGGACAGTAGTTGGTTGAGGCAAAAGATAACAAAATATTTGTTAAATAGGCATAGGCAGTTAGAGTGTATTTTTTTGAAATAAGGGTTTACAATATTTTCTTTTTAAATTATTTGTTTTTTCTTTCTTTAAATTTATTTTATATAGTAATTTTTCTCAAAGCTTTTTTGAAAGAAAGAAAAAAATAAAAATTAAATAATATTTTAAAATATTTGAAAATGTTGATAAAATATTTTACTAATACGAGTAATAAGAAGAACGATGCGGTTATGTATACCTCCAGAATATACCAAAATATATCATTGAAGGAAAATTCATTTCTGATTTCGAAATTACCAAAATTTGATGCTTATATAACATAAATTTCTTTTTACCTTTTTATTAACCAAGCTTCTTTGTTTTTATTCAAATTATGACATTAAAAAAAAATGTAATCTGACATTTTTTTTATATTTAATCATGTAACAATTTAGTAAATAATTTATGTTTTTACTTGTTCAGAGAATCTCCAAGATATAGATGGTAAGAATTTATTGTAATATTATAAACTTCACCTTACCCGTACATAAACATTATGCTCTCCATTTACATAGAAAACGAGTTTTAAAATAGGAAAAATACAACAATTTTGTTTATAGATATAAAAAAATTTTGGAGAGAGTTAAAGGTATGACATTATGTTAACTATGAAAATAATACTAATTTATGAATATTACTATTAAAAATACTATTCATACTAATTGATAAATAATCTGTATTTATACGATGTATTATGTGATTTATATGATTGATCTATAATCAATAATCTGATATTTTTTAATTGGTCATGTAACAATTTGCTAAATAATTTATGTTTTATACATGTTAAGGTGATAAACAAGAACCAGAAGGTAAAAATTTATTATAATATTATAAACTATAGCTTATACGTACATAAACATTATGCTCCCCATTCACATAGAAAACGGGTTTTAAAATAGGAAAAATACATCAATTTTGTTCATAGAATTAAGAACTGCATTTGAAAATGTTTGGAGAGAAGTATTTCTGTCAAAACATATAAAAATGACCAAGTGCCTAACTTTTAACAAATTTTTAATTGAGATTTTGGCAAACTGTTATTTTGCGGTTCATATTGTAAAGACCCAAATTTCAATAAGGCGACTAAATAAAGGATTACCCCGGAGCTCAGAAGTGGAACCCATTTACTTTAAACAGCAAACTTCCAATTACAACAACACCAAAATTTGTATACACTTATGACATTATGTTAACTATAAGAATAATACTTATTAATAATATTACTATTATAAAATACTATTCACACTAATTAATGAATAATCTGTATTTATACGATGTATTAAGTGATTTATTTGATTGATCAATCATTCAATTGTCACTACCTGAATTCGATATCCGATTTTCTTTTCAACACGAGCCGAAACAGACAACTGCCAAATTTGTAGGAACTATTAAGGTGCAAACAGTTTTTATCCAAATTACCACATAAAGAAATACTTTTAATCTGATATACATTTTGTAATACATTAAATCGTGTAAACATATGCTAAAAAATTATGTTTAACACTTCTTATGTTCAGAAACCACTGGAATAGAATCAAAAGTTATGAATATATTAAATTGAAATAATCTTTATATATTACATACGCATATAAAAATCTACTCTTTCCATTCAACCGAAAAATGGATTTCAAGAAGTTTGGAGAAACACATCAGGTTACCAGTGTGGATACGACATCTTCATGTATAAACTGCACAAATTAGGGTGTTTATAGCATTTGACGGACAGTAGTTGGTTGAGGCAAAAGATAACAAAATATTTGTTAAATAGGCATAGGCAGTTAGAGTGTATTATTTTGAAATTAGGGTTTATAATATTTTCTTTTTAAATTATTTGTTTTTTCTTTCTTTAAATTTCTTTTATATAGTAATTTTTCTTATTGCTTTTTGAAAGAAAACAAAAATAAAAATAAAATAATATTTTAAAATATTTGAAAATGTTGATAAAATATTTTACTAATACGAGTAATAAGTAGAACGATGCGGTTATGTATACCTCAGAATATACCAAAATATATCATCAATGGAACATTAATTTCTGATTTCGAAATTACCAAAATTTGATGCTTATATAACTTATATAACATAAATCTCTTTTACCTTTTATTAACCAAAGTTCTTTGTTTTCATTAAAATTACGACATTAAAAAAAATGTAATCTGATATTTTTTTAATTGGTCATGTAACAATTTGCTAAATAATTTATGTTTTATACATGTTAAGGTGGTGAGCAAAAACCAGAAGGTAAGAATTTATTATAATATTATAAACTTTAGCTTATACGTACATAAACATTATGCTCCCCATTCACAAAGAAAACGGGTTTTAAAATAGGAAAAAATACAACAATTTTGTTCATAGAATTAAGAACTGCATTTGAAAATGTTTGAGAGAAGTATTTCTGTCAAAACTTATAAAAATGACCAAGTGCCTAACTTTTAATAAATTTTTAATTGAGATTTTGGCAAACTGTTATTTTGCGGTTCATATTGTAAAGACCCAAATTTCAATAAGGCGACTAAATAAAGGATTACCCCGGAGCTCAGAAGTGGAACCCATTTACTTTAAACAGCAAACTTCCAATTACAACAACACCAAAATTTGTATACACTTATGACATTATGTTAACTATAAGAATAATACTTATTAATAATATTACTATTATAAAAACTATTCACACTAATTAATGAATAATCTGTATTTATACGATGTATGAAGTGATTTATTTGATTGATCAATCATTCAATTGTCACAACCTGAATTCGATATCCCAATT
The DNA here is from genome assembly GCA_032441835.1 of Slavum lentiscoides. Taxonomy (NCBI): domain Eukaryota; kingdom Metazoa; phylum Arthropoda; class Insecta; order Hemiptera; family Aphididae; genus Slavum; species Slavum lentiscoides. The sequence goes on from JAIVES010000049.1 coordinate 11,295, forward strand.
TTCTTTTCAACACGAGCCGAAACAGACAACTGCCAAATTTGTAGGAACTATTAAGGTGCAAACAGTTTTATCCAAATTACCACATAAAGAAATACTTTTAATCTGATATACATTTTGTAATACATTAAATCGTGTAAACATATGCTAAAAATTATGTTTAACACTTCTTATGTTCAGAAACCACTGGAATAGAATCAAAAGTTATGAATATATTAAATTGAAATAATCTTTATATATTACAAACGTATATAAAAATCTACTCTTTCCATTCAACCGAAAAATGGATTTCAAAAAGTTTGGAGAAACACATCAGGTTACCAGTGTGGATACGACATCTTCATGTATAAACTGCACAAATTAGGGTGTTTATAGCTTTTGACGGACAGTAGTTGGTTGAGGCAAAAGATAACAAAATATTTGTTAAATAGGCATAGGCAGTTAGAGTGTATTATTTTGAAATTAGGGTTTATAATATTTTCTTTTTAAATTATTTGTTTTTCTTTCTTTAAATTTCTTTTATATTGTAATTTTCTTATAGCTTTTTGAAAGAAAACAAAAATAAAAATAAAATAATATTTTAAAATTTTGAAAAATGTTGATAAAATATTTTAATAATACGAGTAATAAGAAGAACGATGCGGTTATGTATACCTCCAGAATATACCAAATATATCATCAATGGAACATTAATTTCTGATTTCGAAATTACCAAAATTTGATGCTTATATAACTTATATAACATAAATCTCTTTTACCTTTTATTAACCAAAGTTCTTTGTTTTCATTAAAATTACGACATTAAAAAAAATGTAATCTGATATTTTTTAATTGGTCATGTAACAATTTGCTAAATAATTTATGTTTTATACATGTTAAGGTGGTGAGCAAAAACCAGAAGGTAAGAATTTATTATAATATTATAAACTTTAGCTTATACGTACATAAACATTATGCTCCCCATTCACAAAGAAAACGGGTTTTAAAATAGGAAAAATACAACAATTTTGTTCATAGAATTAAGAACTGCATTTGAAAATGTTTGGAGAGAAGTATTTCTGTCAAAACTTATAAAATGACCAAGTGCCTAACTTTTAATAAATTTTAATTGAGATTTTGGCAAACTGTTATTTTGCGGTTCATATTGTAAAGACCCAAATTTCAATAAGGCGACTAAATAAAGGATTACCCCGGAGCTCAGAAGTGGAACCCATTTACTTTAAACAGCAAACTTCCAATTACAACAACACCAAAATTTGTATACACTTATGACATTATGTTAACTATAAGAATAATACTTATTAATAATATTACTATTATAAAAAACTATTCACACTAATTAATGAATAATCTGTATTTATACGATGTATGAAGTGATTTATTTGATTGATCAATCATTCAATTGTCACAACCTGAATTCGATATCCCAATTTTCTTTTTCAACACGAGCCGAAACAGACAACTGCCAAATTTGTAGGAACTATTAAGGTGCAAACAGTTTTTATCCAAATTACCACATAAAGAAATACTTTTAATCTGATATACATTTTGTAATACATTAAATCGTGTAAACATATGCTAAAAAATTATGTTTAACACTTCTTATGTTCAGAAACCACTGGAATAGAATCAAAAGTTATGAATATATTAAATTGAAATAATCTTTATATATTACAAACGTATATAAAATCTACTCTTTCCATTCAACCGAAAATGGATTTCAAAAGTTTGGAGAAACACATCAGGTTACCAGTGTGGATACGACATCTTCATGTATAAACTGCACAAATTAGGGTGTTTATAGCTTTTGACGGACAGTAGTTGGTTGAGGCAAAAGATAACAAAATATTTGTTAAATAGGCATAGGCAGTTAGAGTGTATTATTTTGAAATTAGGGTTTATAATATTTTCTTTTTAAATTATTTGTTTTTCTTTCTTTAAATTTCTTTTATATTGTAATTTTTCTTATAGCTTTTTTGAAAGAAAACAAAAAATAAAAATAAAATAATATTTTAAAATTTTTGAAAAATGTTGATAAAATATTTTAATAATACGAGTAATAAGAAGAACGATGCGGTTATGTATACCTCCAGAATATACCAAAATATATCATCAATGGAACATTAATTTCTGATTTCGAAATTACCAAAATTTGATGCTTATATAACTTATATAACATAAATCTCTTTTTACCTTTTTATTAACCAAAGTTCTTTGTTTTTCATTAAAATTACGACATTAAAAAAAAAATGTAATCTGATATTTTCTTTAATTGGTCATGTAACAATTTGCTAAATAATTTATGTTTTATACATGTTAAGGTGGTGAGCAAAAACCAGAAGGTAAGAATTTATTATAATATTATAAACTTTAGCTTATACGTACATATATATTATGCTCCCCATTCACAAAGAAAACGGGTTTTAAAATAGGAAAAATACAACAATTTTGTTCATAGAATTAAGAACTGCATTCAAAAATGTTTGGACAGAAGTATTTCTGTCAAAACTTATAAAAATGACCAAGTGCCTAACTTTTAATAAATTTTTAATTGAGATTTTGGCAAACTGTTATTTTGCGGTTCATATTGTAAAGACCCAAATTTCAATAAGGCGACTAAATAAAGGATTACCCCGGAGCTCAGAAGTGGAACCCATTTACTTTAAACAGCAAACTTCCAATTACAACAACACCAAAATTTGTATACACTTATGACATTATGTTAACTATAAGAATAATACTTATTAATAATATTACTATTATAAAATACTATTCATACTAATTAATGAATAATCTGTATTTATACGATGTATTAAGTGATTTATTTGATTGATCAATCATTCAATTGTCACTACCTGAATTCGATATCCCGATTTTCTCTTTCAACACGAGCCGAAACAGACAACTGCCAAATTTGCAGGAACTATTACGGTGCAAACAGTTGTTATTCAAATTACCACATAAAGAAATACTTTTAATCTGATATACATTTTGTAATACATTAAATCGTGTAAACATATGCTAAAAATTATGTTTAACACTTCTTATGTTCAGAAACCACTGGAATAGAATCAAAAGTTATGAATATATTAAATTGAAATAATCTTTATATATTACATACGCATATAAAATCTACTCTTTCCATTCAACCGAAAATGGATTTCAAGAAGTTTGGAGAAACACATCAGGTTACCAGTGTGGATACGACATCTTCATGTATAAACTGCACAAATTAGGTGTTTATAGCATTTGACGGACAGTAGTTGGTTGAGGCAAAAGATAACAAAATATTTGTTAAATAGGCATAGGCAGTTAGAGTGTATTATTTTGAAATTAGGGTTTATAATATTTTCTTTTTAAATTATTTGTTTTTCTTTCTTTAAATTTCTTTTATATAGTAATTTTTCTTATTGCTTTTTTGAAAGAAAACAAAAATAAAAATAAAATAATATTTTAAAATATTTGAAAATGTTGATAAAATATTTTACTAATACGAGTAATAAGTAGAACGATGCGGTTATGTATACCTCCAGAATATACCAAAATATATCATCAATGGAACATTAATTTCTGATTTCGAAATTACCAAAATTTGATGCTTATATAACTTATATAACATAAATCTCTTTTTACCTTTTTATTAACCAAAGTTCTTTGTTTTTCATTAAAATTACGACATTAAAAAAAAAATGTAATCTGATATTTTTTTTAATTGGTCATGTAACAATTTGCTAAATAATTTATGTTTTATACATGTTAAGGTGGTGAGCAAAAACCAGAAGGTAAGAATTTATTATAATATTATAAACTTTAGCTTATACGTACATAAACATTATGCTCCCCATTCACAAAGAAAACGGGTTTTAAAATAGGAAAAATACAACAATTTTGTTCATAGAATTAAGAACTGCATTTGAAAATGTTTGGAGAGAAGTATTTCTGTCAAAACTTATAAAAATGACCAAGTGCCTAACTTTTAATAAATTTTTAATTGAGATTTTGGCAAACTGTTATTTTGCGGTTCATATTGTAAAGACCCAAATTTCAATAAGGCGACTAAATAAAGGATTACCCCGGAGCTCAGAAGTGGAACCCATTTACTTTAAACAGCAAACTTCCAATTACAACAACACCAAAATTTGTATACACTTATGACATTATGTTAACTATAAGAATAATACTTATTAATAATATTACTATTATAAAAAACTATTCACACTAATTAATGAATAATCTGTATTTATACGATGTATGAAGTGATTTATTTGATTGATCAATCATTCAATTGTCACAACCTGAATTCGATATCCCAATTTTCTTTTCAACACGAGCCGAAACAGACAACTGCCAAATTTGTAGGAACTATTAAGGTGCAAACAGTTTTATCCAAATTACCACATAAAGAAATACTTTTAATCTGATATACATTTTGTAATACATTAAATCGTGTAAACATATGCTAAAAATTATGTTTAACACTTCTTATGTTCAGAAACCACTGGAATAGAATCAAAAGTTATAAATATATTAAATTGAAATAATCTTTATATATTACAAACGTATATAAAATCTACTCTTTCCATTCAACCGAAAATGGATTTCAAAAGTTTGAGAAACACATCAGGTTACCAGTGTGGATACGACATCTTCATGTATAAACTGCACAAATTAGGGTGTTTATAGCTTTTGACGGACAGTAGTTGGTTGAGGCAAAAGATAACAAAATATTTGTTAAATAGGCATAGGCAGTTAGAGTGTATTATTTTGAAATTAGGTTTATAATATTTTCTTTTTAAATTATTTGTTTTTCTTTCTTTAAATTTCTTTTATATTGTAATTTTTCTTATAGCTTTTTGAAAGAAAACAAAAATAAAAATAAAATAATATTTTAAAATTTTTGAAAATGTTGATAAAATATTTTAATAATACGAGTAATAAGAAGAACGATGCGGTTATGTATACCTCCAGAATATACCAAAATATATCATCAATGGAACATTAATTTCTGATTTCGAAATTACCAAAATTTGATGCTTATATAACATTTATAACATACATTTTTTTTGCCTTTTATTAACCAAACTTCTTTGTTTTTATTCAAATTATGACATTAAAAAAAAAGTGTAATCTGAAATTTTTTTTATATTTAATCATGTAACAATTTGCTAATTAATTTATGTTTTATACTTGTTCAGTTTGTGAACAAGAACCAAAAAGTAAGAATTTATTGTAATATTATAAACTTCACCTTATACGTACATAAACATTATGCTCTCCATTCACATAGAAAACGGGTTTTAATATAGGAAAAATACAACAATTTTGTTCATAGAATTAAGAACTGCATTTGAAAATGTTTGGAGAGAAGTATTTCTGTCAAAACATATAAAAATGACCAAGTGCCTAACTTTTAATAAATTTTTAATTGAGATTTTGGCAAACTGTTATTTTGCGGTTCATATTGTAAAGACCCAAATTTCAATAAGGCGACTAAATAAAGGATTACCCCGGAGCTCAGAAGTGGAACCCATTTACTTTAAACAGCAAACTTCCAATTACAACAACACCAAAATTTGTATACACTTATGACATTATGTTAACTATAAGAATAATACTTATTAATAATATTACTATTATAAAAAACTATTCACACTAATTAATGAATAATCTGTATTTATACGATATATGAAGTGATTTATTTGATTGATCAATCATTCAATTGTCACAACCTGAATTCGATATCCCGATTTTCTCTTTCAACACGAGCCGAAACAGACAACTGCCAAATTTGCAGGAACTATTACGGTGCAAACAGTTTTTATTCAAATTACCACATAAAGAAATACTTTTAATCTGATATACATTTTGTAATACATTAAATCGTGTAAACATATGCTAAAAAATTATGTTTAACACTTCTTACGTTCAGAAACCACTGGAATAGAATCAAAAGTTATGAATATATTAAATTGAAATAATCTTTATATATTACATACGCATATAAAAATCTACTCTTTCCATTCAACTAAAAATGGATTTCAAGAAGTTTGGAGAAACACATCAGGTTACCAGTGTGGATACGACATCTTCATGTATAAACTGCACAAATTAGGGTGTTTAAAGCTTTTGACGGACAGTAGTTGGTTGAGGCAAAAGATAACAAAATATTTGTTAAATAGGCATAGGCAGTTAGAGTGTATTATTTTGAAATTAGGGTTTATAATATTTTCTTTTTAAATTATTTGTTTTTCTTTCTTTAAATTTCTTTTATACAGTAATTTTTCTTAAAGCGTTTTTTGAAAGAAAGAAAAAATAAAAATAAAATAATATTTTAAAATATTTGAAAATGTTGATAAAATATTTTACTAATACGAGTAATAAGAAGAACGATGCGGTTATGTATACCTCCAGAATATACCAAAATATATCATCAAAGGAACATTAATTTCTGATTTCGAAATTACCAAAATTTGATGCTTATATAACTTATATAACATAAATCTCTTTTACCTTTTATTAACCAAAGTTCTTTGTTTTCATTAAATTATGACATTAAAAAAAAAATGTAATCTGATATTTTTTTATATTTAATCATGTAACAATTTAGTAAATAATTTATGTTTTTTACTTGTTCAGAGAATCTCCATGAAATAATTGGTAAGAATTTATTGTAGTATTATAAACTTCAACTTACCTGTACATAAACATTATGCTCCCATTTACATAGAAAACGAGTTTTAAAATAGAAAATACAACAAATTTGTTTATAGATATAAGACAAATTTTGAGAGAGATACACGTATGACATTATGTTAACTATGAAAATAATACTAATTTATGAATATTACTATTAAAAAATACTATTCATACTAATTGATAAATAATCTGTATTTATACGATGTATTATGTGATTTATATGATTGATCTATAATCAATAATCTGATATTTTTTAATTGGTCATGTAACAATTTGCTAAATAATTTATGTTTTATACATGTTAAGGTGATAAGCAAGAATCAGAAGGTAAAATTTATTATAATATTATAAACTATAGCTTATACGTACATAAACATTATGCTCCCCATTCACATAGAAAACGGGTTTTAAAATAGGAAAAATACATCAATTTTGTTCATAGAATTAAGAACTGCATTTGAAAATGTTTGGAGAGAAGTATTTCTGTCAAAACATATAAAAATGACCAAGTGCCTAACTTTTAATAAATTTTTAATTGAGATTTTGGCAAACTGTTATTTTGCGGTTCATATTGTAAAGACCCAAATTTCAATAAGGCGACTAAATAAAGGATTACCCCGGAGCTCAGAAGTGGAACCCATTTACTTAAAACAGCAAACTTCCAATTACAACAACACCAAAATTTGTATACACTTATGACATTATGTTAACTATAAGAATAATACTTATTAATAATATTACTATTATAAAATACTATTCACACTAATTAATGAATAATCTGTATTTATACGATGTATTAAGTGATTTATTTGATTGATCAATCATTCAATTGTCACTACCTGAATTCGATATCCCGATTTTCTTTTTCAACACGAGCCGAAACAGACAACTGCCAAATTTGTAGGAACTATTAAGGTGCAAACAGTTTTTATCCAAATTACCACATAAAGAAATACTTTTAATCTGATATACATTTTGTAATACATTAAATCGTGTAAACATATGCTAAAAAATTATGTTTAACACTTCTTATGTTCAGAAACCACTGGAAAGGAATCAAAAGTTATAAATATATTAAATTGAAATAATCTTTATATATTACATACGCATATAAAAATCTACTCTTTCCATTCAACCGAAAAATGGATTTCAAAAAGTTTGGAGAAACACATCAGGTTACCAGTGTGGATACGACATCTTCATGTATAAACTGCACAAATTAGGGTGTTTATAGCTTTTGACGGACAGTAGTTGGTTGAGGCAAAAGATAACAAAATATTTGTTAAATAGGCATAGGCAGTTAGAGTGTATTATTTTGAAATTAGGGTTTATAATATTTTCTTTTAAATTATTTGTTTTTCTTTCTTTAAATTTCTTTTATACAGTAATTTTCTTAAAGCGTTTTGAAAGAAAGAAAAAATAAAAATAAAATAATATTTTAAAATATTTGAAAATGTTGATAAAATATTTTACTAATACGAGTAATAAGAAGAACGATGCGGTTATGTATACCTCCAGAATATACCAAAATATATCATCAAAGGAACATTAATTTCTGATTTCGAAATTACCAAAATTTGATGCTTATATAACTTATATAACATAAATCTCTTTTACCTTTTATTAACCAAAGTTCTTTGTTTTTCATTAAAATTATGACATTAAAAAAATGTAATCTGATATTTTTTTATATTTAATCATGTAACAATTTAGTAAATAATTTATGTTTTTTACTTGTTCAGAGAATCTCCATGAAATAATTGGTAAGAATTTATTGTAGTATTATAAACTTCAACTTACCCGTACATAAACATTATGCTCCCCATTTACATAGAAAACGAGTTTTAAAATAGGAAAAATACAACAAATTTGTTTATAGATATAAGACAAATTTGGAGAGAGATACACGTATGACATTATGTTAACTATGAAAATAATACTAATTTATGAATATTACTATTAAAAATACTATTCATACTAATTGATAAATAATCTGTATTTATACGATGTATTATGTGATTTATATGATTGATCTATAATCAATAATCTGATATTTTTTTAATTGGTCATGTAACAATTTGCTAAATAATTTATGTTTTATACATGTTAAGGTGATAAGCAAGAATCAGAAGGTAAAATTTATTATAATATTATAAACTATAGCTTATACGTACATAAACATTATGCTCCCCATTCACATAGAAAACGGGTTTTAAAATAGGAAAATACATCAATTTTGTTCATAGAATTAAGAACTGCATTTGAAAATGTTTGGAGAGAAGTATTTCTGTCAAAACATATAAAAATGACCAAGTGCCTAACTTTTAATAAATTTTAATTGAGATTTTGGCAAACTGTTATTTTGCGGTTCATATTGTAAAGACCCAAATTTCAATAAGGCGACTAAATAAAGGATTACCCTGGAGCTCAGAAGTGGAACCCATTTACTTTAAACAGCAAACTTCCAATTACAACAACACCAAAATTTGTATACACTTATGACATTATGTTAACTATAAGAATAATACTTATTAATAATATTACTATTATAAAATACTATTCACACTAATTAATGAATAATCTGTATTTATACGATGTATTAAGTGATTTATTTGATTGATCAATCATTCAATTGTCACTACCTGAATTCGATATCCTGATTTTCTTTTTCAACACGAGCCGAAACAGACAACTGCCAAATTTGTAGGAACTATTAAGGTGCAAACAGTTTTTATCCAAATTACCACATAAAGAAATACTTTTAATCTGATATACATTTTGTAATACATTAAATCGTAAACATATGCTAAAAATTATGTTTAACACTTCTTATGTTCAGAAACCACTGAAAGGAATCAAAAGTTATAAATATATTAAATTGAAATAATCTTTATATATTACATACGCATATAAAAATCTACTCTTTCCATTCAACTGAAAATGGATTTCAAAAGTTTGGAGAAACACATCAGGTTACCAGTGTGGATACGACATCTTCATGTATAAACTGCACAAATTAGGGTGTTTATAGCTTTTGACGGACAGTAGTTGGTTGAGGCAAAAGATAACAAAATATTTGTTAAATAGGCATAGGCAGTTAGAGTGTATTATTTTGAAATTAGGGTTTATAATATTTTCTTTTTAAATTATTTGTTTTTTCTTTCTTTAAATTTCTTTTATACAGTAATTTTTCTTAAAGCGTTTTTGAAAGAAAGAAAAAAATAAAAATAAAATAATATTTTAAAATATTTGAAAAATGTTGATAAAATATTTTACTAATGCGAGTAATAAGAAGAATGATGCGGTTATGTATACCTCCAGAATATACCAAAATATACCATTGAAGGAAAATTCATTTCTGATTTCGAAATTACCGAAATTTGATGCTTATATAACTTATATAACATAAATTTCTTTTTACCTTTTTATTAACCAAATTTCTTTGTTTTTTATTCAAATTATGACATTAAAAAAAATGTAATCTGATTTTTTTAATTGGTCATGTAACAATTTGCTAAATAATTTATGTTTTATACATGTTAAGGTGATAAGCAAGAACCAGAAGGTAAGAATTTATTATAATATTATAAACTATAGCTTATACGTACATAAACATTATGCTCCCCATTCACATAGAAAACGGGTTTTAAAATAGGAAAATACATCAATTTTGTTCATAGAATTAAGAACTGCATTTGAAAATGTTTGAGAGAAGTATTTCTGTCAAAACATATAAAATGACCAAGTGCCTAACTTTTAATAAATTTTAATTGAGATTTTGGCAAACTGTTATTTTGCGGTTCATATTGTAAAGACCCAAATTTCAATAAGGCGACTAAATAAAGGATTACCCTGGAGCTCAGAAGTGGAACCCATTTACTTTAAACAGCAAACTTCCAATTACAACAACACCAAAATTTGTATACACTTATGACATTATGTTAACTATAAGAATAATACTTATTAATAATATTACTATTATAAAAACTATTCACACTAATTAATGAATAATCTGTATTTATACGATGTATGAAGTGATTTATTTGATTGATCAATCATTCAATTGTCACAACCTGAATTCGATATCCCAATTTTCTTTTTCAACACGAGCCGAAACAGACAACTGCCAAATTTGTAGGAACTATTAAGGTGCAAACAGTTTTTATCCAAATTACCACATAAAGAAATACTTTTAATCTGATATACATTTTGTAATACATTAAATCGTGTAAACATATGCTAAAAAATTATGTTTAACACTTCTTATGTTCAGAAACCACTGGAATAGAATCGGAAGGTATGAATATATTAAATTGAAATAATCTTTATATATTACATACGTATATAAAAATGTACTCTTTCCATTCAACCGAAAAATGGGTTTCTAAAAGGTTGGAGAAACACATCAGGTTACCAGTGTGGATACGACATCTTCATGTATAAACTGCACAAATTAGGGTGTTTATAGCTTTTGACGGACAGTAGTTGGTTGAGGCAAAAGATAACAAAATATTTGTTAAATAGGCATAGGCAGTTAGAGTGTATTATTTTGAAATTAGGGTTTAAAATATTTTCTTTTAAATTATTTGTTTTTTCTTTCTTCAAATTTCTTTTATATAGTAATTTTCTTAAAGCTTTTGAAAGAAAGAAAAATAAAAGTAAAACATTATTTTAAAATTTTTGAAAATGTTGATAAAATAATTTACTAATACGAGTAATAACAACGATGCGGTTATGTATACTCCAAAATATACCAAAAATATCTTTAAAGGAACATTCATTTCTGATTTCGAAATTACCAAAATTTGATGCTTATATAACATTTATAACATACATTTCTTTTTGCCTTTTATTAATCAAACTTCTTTGACATTATTCAAATTATGACATTAAAAAAAATGTTATCTGACATTTTTTTATAATTAACCATGTAACAATTTGCTAAATAATTTATGTTTTATACTTGTTCATGTTTTGATCAAAAATCAAGAGGCAAGAATTTATTATAATATTATAAAGTTCACCTTACCCGTACATAAACATGATGCTCTCCATTTACATAGAAAACGGGTTTTAAAATAGGAAAAATACAACAATTTTGTTCATAGAATTAAGAAAAAGTTTGGAGAGATGTATTTCTGTCAAAACTTATAAAAATAACCAAGTGCTAACTTTCAATAAATTTTTAATTGAAGTTTTGGCAAACATTTATTTTGCTGTTCATATTGGAAAGATACAAATTTCAATAAGGCGACTAAGTAAGGGATTACCCCAGAGCTCAGAAGTGGCACTAATTTACTTTGAACAGCAAACTTCCAATTACAATATCACCAAAATTTGTTTACACGTATGACATTATGTTAACTATGAAAATAATACTAATTTATGAATATTACTATTATAAAATACTATTCATACTAATTGATAAATAATCTGTATTTATACGATGTATTATGTGATTTATATGATTGATCAATCATTCAATTATCACTACCTGAATTCGATATCTCGATTTTCTCTTTCAACACGAGCCGAAACAGACAACTGCCAAATTTGCAGGAACTATTACGGTGCAAACAATTTTCATTCAAATTACCATATAAAGAAATACTTTTAATCTGTTATACATTTCTGCATTACTGACGGTTTTACTAAGCATTTATAAAAGTACTTATTAAACTTTATAATAAATATTTTAAAATTATATATTTATAATTTTTAGTAATCTAATTTATAACTGTTTTTTAACCATAACAGAATTTTGTTATAAAATTATACTTAAAAAAGTTCATTTCTAATTATCATAATTAAATTTAGTTTATCAACTTTAAGTTTGTATCTTTACTAATTAACCAAATATTAAAGAATAATTAATAATATTTATCATGATGTTTACTAGATATAACATCATTCATAATTTAAATGTTTAAATTTTGAAACTTATGACAAAATAAATATTAAATTATGAAATTATAAGTTTGAAATACAGTTTCATTAATTTAAAAAATTTACTAAAATTAATTTATAATGAATTTACAAATTTTGATTTGGAAATAGAAATATCTATAAAATAAAATATATTAAATTATTAAAATGAATTCACTAATATAATAAGATATACATTAGTATTAATTTGATATTATAATTACTTAATAATTTATTATGATAATTGATTATAACATTTCAATTAGTTCATATTATGATATAATTAACAACCTGAATTCAATTATCTATTTTTCAAACAGAATTAACTGTACATTGAACATCATAACTTAAATTTTAACATATACAATAGCAATTATATAAATTATACATTAATAATTCTTTTAATTAACCAATTATAATAAATTGTTAAATATTAAATACTTATATACATAATTTATAATTTAAATGAAACTTTATAATATATATCAGTATTAAATTATATCAAAATTGAAGATTAAGTCATGACATTACTAACGATATTGAATAACTAACTTAAATATTCTTCACAAATTACTGTTTCAAAATTTAAATCTATATAGTTTTCAGATAATTAGATAACAATATTTTAAATTAATCATTAATGATTAACATTTTAAAATTATATGTTTAAAATTGTTCTAATACATTATTTATACAAATTATATTTATAAAATTAATATTCATAGAATTATAAAATTATCTTATTTTAAATACTATAAATCTATTTTAACTTTTATAAAACGTATTAGTATTAATTAATACATCAATTTTATATACAATATTCATTAAAATATTTCATTTGAAATGTTCAGATGATTAATAAAATGTTAAATGACATATTTATATACAATCACTTTATACAAATTATTTATTAAATAGATTTAATAGATATTTTTTATGATTTATAACAATTATTATAATATTTTCATTTGATCTTAAAGATAATGAATGAATATTATTAAAGATAAATTAATTTACTAAAAATTATTTATACTAATAATTATGTAGATAGTAGATATATAATTAAAATACAATAACTTATATAATTTTATTTAATATGTAAATAATTATTTTAAATAAGTTATATAAAATATTCATTATATATGTAATCAATTTTTAATATTTATAGTTTTTGACATATAATTTGTTTTAACATGAAACAATGCAATTTTAATATAGAAATTAATTTATAATTATTATAAAAAATTATTTTAATTTATATAAATTATTACATAATAAATTTATTAAACTTATATTTAAATAAGTAACGTTTAAAATTAGAATAATCATTTTGCAGTTATTAAACTCCAAAAATTTAATGAAATATTAATATAATGACTATTATTTCTTATGACAGAAATCAATTTATAAGACCAAATTAGAGAACCTAATGATTATATTATAGAAACATATTAAACAAATTTTGTATCAAATTATATTTAATAATAATGTTTTAGATAATTTTAAAATATTATTGATAATCTATTTATATGTATGAACTATATTTGTAATTTATACATATATTAATATTTGTTTGTATCTATTAATCACATGTATCAATATTTTAACATAGAAATATTATATAATTCTTATAAATCATTTAAATCGTTATAATACATTTATTTAAAACATTGTAAACATTATGTAACATATTAGTTAAATCTATAGAATATATTTAAATAGTATAAATTAAACTTAATTCATTCGAATAAAATTGATTTAATAATTATAAACATAATAGATTACCAAGTTAATTTAAATGTATAGTTTCATTAAATTACGTTAAATACATAGTAGATATTATTAATAGCATAATTTGTATATATGGATATTAGTGTAAATCAATTTGTTAAATAGTAAGTTAGTATAATTTGAATTATATACAATATATAATTTATTAATTTAATTTTAAATTTTAAAATATATAAATTTATTCAACAAATAAAATTTATAAATTTAGTTTTATAAAATATTTATTACAAATGTTAATATTGTTCAAAATCCAAATATTGAAATGGAAATTTTCCAAAAAAATTACTACAATTTAATGACATTAACTTTATAATTAATTTACCATTTATAGATTAAATAAATGTTAAACATTTCTTAAAATTCATTAAAAACTCTTAAAAATTTAATTATAACTATTAATGATTACTTTATAAATAAATGTATTATACATGAGAAGATTTTGAAAATAAAATTTATACTTATAATTATTAATAAACATAATCTTCATTATTAAATATTTTATTTAAATACAATAAATTTTATTATAAATTGATAAAAATTTTGAAATTTAATTTTGTAAATTATTCGAAACACTGAAAAATTTGAATAATTATAATCTTCAAATTATCGATTAATACTTTCTTATTAATGAATAAGTTTAAATCTATTACATAAATGTTATTATCAATTAAAAATATTTTAAAATTTGCAAATAATTATTTATAACATAATGTTAACTTAGTAAATTATTTATTTAAACTTATATCTTAATACTTAATAATAGTTTAAATAAAAAAAATTTATATAATTAAATATTAAAAATTTAATTTTCAACTATAATGACATTTAATTTATAAATATTCAGATTTACAAGTATTATTCTTTATTACAATCATGAATTAAAACTGAATTATTATTTATTAACAAGTTTTGAAACAATTTTACGAATTATTAAGTCAAAAATTTTATATTTTATAATTTACATAATAGAATAGTTTAATATGAATAATTTGTTTAACATTAATTTCCTAAATCTTTTAAAATTAACATTTTGTCAATTAAATTATGAAAAGTTAATAAATATTAAATATAAATTAAGTTATTTTAAAATTAAATTTTTCGATTAAATTTAAATTTTAAAAGGTTAGAAACTAGTTAATTTACAAAATTTCATTATCAAATGACAAATTGTGTTATATAGCTTATTTGAACATAATTATTACAATATAACAAATTTAAAGTTTGTTAATATAAAATATATTAAATGATTATATTTAATTGTTTTAAATTTCTAAATTAATTTTTTTTATTAAATTTTTTTATTTAAAAAATATAAAAAATATTAAATATAAATAAAAATTTTAAATTATGAAAACATGTAGAATATTAAAATTACAAAAATTATAACAAACGATTAAATACCTTTACTAAATATCAAAATAAATTCCATTAAGACTTTTTATAAATACAAAAGTTTTGATTTAATTATTAAGTAAAATTTTTAAATGCTTATATTAACAAAGTTTTTATATTAAATTTTAATTAAAATTATCATTTAATTTTAAAGAACAAATTTTAATAATAAATTTAAAATGTTAATATGTAAAAGTATTATTTAAATTTATCACATAATCTTAATAAAGAATATTTATAATATAAATATTTACTATAGAAACTTTTAAAATATCTCATTAAAAAAACATTTTAAAATTGCATTAAAATTTAATAATTTTAAAATAATTTAAAATACAAAGTTAATTTATTAAATTAATATATAATCTAATTCTTCAAGATGATTAAATCATTTTGAAAATATCTTTAAGTAAAAAGTTTTACAATAACAAAATTTAATATTTTAATGATTAATGTGTAACTTTATAAAGAAACTTCATACAAATATGATAACATTATGAAATTAAATAACTTAAGAAAAATTACTTATAATATATTAAAATTTAAATATTAAAATTTATAATTAGAATAACTGATTATTACTTTAGAAGATTTCAAAACTGAATTGATCAATTTTTTCAACAGAGCGAACGAAACTAATTTTAAACTATTAATAATTTTTTCATAAACTAAATTAGCTTTTATATTTTGAATACAAATGTAAATATGTAAAATTTAAACTATTTTAAAAAGTTATAACATTAATGTAACTGATTAAAATTATAATACTTTTAATGAAATATTTTTTTAAATATTAAATTTACTTCTTAATAGTTTCAAAAAATTAAATTTGAAAATAATTGTTTGTAAATTTTGAAACAAGTTAAATAAAATTATTTTATAATTTTAAAAAATTTTACAAAAAAAATTTTAAAAATTTTAAACATATTTAATTTTGAAAATTTAATTTTTTTAAAATTTTTTAAATTTTTTTGAAAATTTTTTGAAAAAGAAAAAAAATAAAATTTAAAAATAAATTTTAAATTTTTAAAAATTTTTTAAAAAATTTTTTAAAATTTTGGGAAAAAAATTTCTTATTTAATTTTTTAAAAAAAAAAATAAATAAATTTTAAAATCTCCTGTAAAATATAAAAACAGCGAACATCTCAAAGAATATAAATAATTATAAGGAACTAAACATAAGAGAAACAATAGAAATGTCAAAAGTAAAAACAATTTGTTAAATTTAAATAAAACTGAAGTTAACATTAGAATATTAGACTGTGATCGGTGTGTTCGACGATATAGCGGTCGATAAAACAGTTGGTCACCGGTTTGGTTGCGAGTTGTCTAGTATAAACTGCATAAATAAAAGTGTACACTGTACACTTTATTCACATTAAGAACACACCTGCGCAGCGACAAATTTTCGTCGGCGGCGGTTAGGTCACGCCTAACCGTTTCCCACACCAAATTAAACCACCTGTTCCGACTCCGTAACGAACGTCCGCCGCGAACCACCGCACCGTACATAATATTGCAGTCGCCTAGTAAGAACAATGTATTTTATTTTCATTTATTTTCATACAAATTACGTACTAAATATTTAGGGGAAAAAATTTACAAAATCCAACAATAATAAAATAATAATAATAATAATAATAATTATAATAAAATAATAATAATAATAATAATAATAATAATAATAATAATAATAATAATAATAATAATAATAATAATAATAATAATAATAATAATAATAATAATAATAATAATAATAATAATAATAATAATAATAATAATAATAATAATTATAATAATAATTAATAATAATAATAATAATAATTGTTGTGCTCCGTGTTAGTATAGATGTAGTATAATTTTATACTTATATAATATAATATAATATAGTTTGTAAACTGTTCGGGCTACGTGACTGTGACAGCCATAGGCTCGAGGAATCCGCCTGATCAGCGGATTCCAACGGCTATACCAACGGACTGGCCCCACGGCTACGGCCGAGCAGCAGTCATGTAGTGACCGTGTACAGAACCTCATTTTGATTGTTTTACAGAACCTCACAGAAACTCTTTCACCTTTATCATTGTTTTAATTATTTTACTTGGTGTATTAATTATAAGTAATTTAGTCATAAAATCTATATTCGTGTTCATTTATTTCAACCATATACCTCTAAATACAGTTGAGGTCACATCATTTTGGTGGCAGCGGTGCCAGTGATTTAATTTTGATATTTGGTCACTGACGAACCTACTACGTGCTTTTACTGTATTTTTGGTATAATCAATACAGAAAATCAATACAGAAAATCAATACGGAAAATCAATACAGAAAATCAATACGGAAAATCAATACAGAAAATTAATACAGAAAATCGATACGAAAAATCCATACAGAGCATCCATTACATCGCATCAATATAAAAAATTAATATAGAGTATCGAAACGGTAATATTATTTTATTTTGTATTAATAAAAATTTGTTTTGCTTTATATATTTCGCCATTGTCGGCGTTGCCGTCGGATGTTGTCCGAGTAAATATATACGAGTATATGTGAAAAAAAAAAACGCAACGTTCGTCCTGTGCTACGTTGCTGAACGCCGCCCATCGTTGTCGTGACACGAGCCGCCGTCGACATCACACCATCGCCGCCGCAGAGAGCCGCCGTCGACGTCACACCATCGCCGCCGCCGAGAGCGCCGTCGACGTCGAGTCATATGGCCTTCGCGTCGCACTGATATTGCACAATCGCCGCCGAAATTCATCACGGAAATATACAAATAAAATATTTCAAACGCGAGACACTATGATCAAGCGTTTGAGTATTTTGATTTTGTAAGTTTGTACTAGTTGATATATATTATACTTAATTTGGGACGTTTATCGTTAAGTCATTAGAATTGTAAAAAAAAAACGGAATATTGTAATTTAATTTAATTTTGTGTCACTGGATGTTTGTATGAGTACATGATAATTTAACAAACGTGGAATCTTCTATTCAAATAATTTTGTAAATTTCTGTAATACTTATTTGAGCGTAGTGCATGTCAAACTCAGATCATAACGGGGATAGTGATAATTCGGATCTAATCGACTTTTCTAGTTCTACTAGTGGAGAATTATACGAACCTTCCGCAGAATTCGATTCCGATGACAGTAGGTTAAATTTATTTAGGGCAGAAGAAACTTTAGCTAGGTAAATACCACGTTGAGTTCTATTGATTCCATACTCGGAGAAACATCGTATTTTCTTCGATCAACTAATAGGCGAAAGGAAAGAAGAGTTGCAACTACAATGACGGAAAGGAGGATCAGCAAGAACGTTACATGACGGTGGAGCAAGCTTTAAAATAATTCCAGTATTCAACGGGAAAGTACAGATGATAATCACGCGTTTCAAAATTCATGCGAGTTTGTTTTACAAAATATTGACCCGAAACAGACTGCAAATTTTGTAA
>JAIVES010000177.1:0-35995 GCA_032441835.1 Slavum lentiscoides
GGTCATCAAAACAGAAAAAAGCGGTTTTTTCGCCATATCTCAGTCTATTTTTATCCGATTTGGAAAATTTCGACGGTTTCGGAATCCGCGTGGCCTCCTCTTTCTTCGATCTAATAGGTCTCAAACGCGTAGGACCAATACAAGTGGCCGAAAAACGTTCGTGAACGCGAAAAACACGAAAAAAAACGCAAAACACGCGGTTTTTGTGCTATATCTCCGTCAGTTTTTATCCGATTTAGAGTTTTTCTACAGAAATACAAATACGACGCCCGTAGCTTTTGTTTGGTGTATAATTGAGGTTTCGGAGACAAATAGATGGTGAGAAATGTGGAAAAAACCCGATGTGTTGGACATTTTTTGACCGTATTTTCCCGCGCAAAACACTAAAAATCGATATTTCGATCGATATTTTGTTCAAATTGCAAATTTTTTGCGGCAAATGATTTTCTCGCGTGATCGGCTACCTATTTGATACCAAACACGGCTAGTCTATTCCTATTGGGACCGACTGAAATGGGCGTTTGACCATTTTTTTTTTTTGCACTTTTATGGCTTCATCGAAACAGAAAAATCGGCGCTACGACCTGAGTTTTTACGAAATCTTAATTCCGTCTTTTCGATGAGATAGATCTCGTTCTCTTGTTGATTATGATGTATGTTAATAGGGTATGAATTCGGAAAATGCGCGCATATTTTCCAAAAAACAGCGTTTTTTTCGTTTGTCGAATTTTTTTTTTTGGTTTCAAACCCCCATATCTTCTAGGAAAATGAACGTATCTTGAATTTTTTGACGGAAAAAGCAACCTGACGTCCGTATCTGTCGTTTGGTATATAAACAAGGTCTCGGAGACCAATAGATGCCGAGATAAGTGGAAAAAACCCGTTTTGTTAGACCTTTTTTTTTCATATTTTCCCGCGCAAAACGCACTATGGAATGTTGTTAACGAACGAATACCAAATATTTCGGGTCATCAAAACAGAAAAAAGCGGTTTTTTCGCCATATCTCAGTCTATTTTTATACGATTCGAAAAATTCCGACGGTTTCGGAATACGCGTGGCCTCCTCTTTCTTCGATCTAATAGGTCCCAAACGCGTAGGAACAATACAAGTGGCCGAAAAACGTTCGTGAACGTAAAAAACACGAAAAAAAAAACGCGAGAAAAGCGATTTTTTCGCCGTATCTCAGTCTATTTTTATCCGATTTGGAAAATTTCGACGGTTTCGTAATCCGCGTGGCCTCCTCTTTCTTCGATCTAATAGGTCCCAAACGCGTAGGAACAATACAAGTGGTCGAAAAACGTTCGTGAACGTAAAAAACACGAAAAAAAAAACGCGAGAAAAGCGATTTTTTCGCCGTATCTCAGCCTATTTTTATCCAAATCAAAAAATTCCGACGGTTTCGGAATCCGCGTGGCCTCCTCCTTCTTCGATCTAATAGGTCCCAAACGCGTAGGACCAATACAAGTGGCCGAAAAACGTTCGTGAACGTAAAAAACACGAAAAAAACGCGAAAAACACGAAAAAACGCAAAACACGCGTTTTTTGTGCTATATCTCCGTCAGTTTTTATCCGATTTAGAATTTTTCTACAGAAATACAAATACGACGCCCGTAGCTTTTGTTTGGTGTATAATTGAGGTCTCGGAGACAAATAGATGGTGAGAAATGTGAAAAAAACCCGTTGTGTTGGACATTTTTTGACCGTATTTTCCCGCGCAAAACACTAAAAATCGATATTTTGCTCAAACTGCAAATTTTTTGCGGCAAATGATTTTCTCGCGTGATCGGCTACCTATTTGATACCAAACACGGCTAGTCTATTCCTATTGGAACCACCTGAAATGGGCGTTTGACCATTTTTTTTTTTTGCACTTTTATGGCTTCATCGAAACAGAAAAATCGGCGCTACGACCTGAGTTTTTACGAAATCTTAATTCCGTCTTTTCGATGAGATAGATCTCGTTCTCTTGTTGATTATGATGTATGTTAATAGGGTATGAATTCGGAAAATGCGCGCATATTTTCCAAAAAACAGCGTTTTTTTCGTTTGTCGAATTTTTTTTTTTGGTTTCAAACCCCCATATCTTCTAGGAAAATGAACGTATCTTGAATTTTTTGACGGAAAAAGCAACCTGACGTCCGTATCTGCCGTTTGGTATATAAACAAGGTCTCGGAGACCAATAGATGCCGAGATAAATGGAAAAAACCCGTTTTGTTGGACCTTTTTTTTTCATATTTTCCCGCGCAAAACGCACTATGGAATGTTGTTTACGAACGAATACCAAATATTTCGCGTCATCAAAACAGAAAAAAGCGGTTATTTCGCCATATCTCAGTCTATTTTTATCCGATTTGGAAAATTTCGACGGTTTCGTAATCCGCGTGGCCTCCTCTTTCTTTGATCTAATAGGTCCCAAACGCGTAGGAACAATACAAGTGGTCGAAAAACGTTCGTGAACGTAAAAAACACGAAAAAAAACGCGAAAAAGCGGTTTTTTCGCCATATCTCAGTCTATTTTTATCCGATTCAAAAATTCCGACGGTTTCGGAATCCGCGTGGCCTCCTCCTTCTTCGATCTAATAGGTCCCAAACGCGTAGGACCAATACAAGTGGCCGAAAAACGTTCGTGAACGTAAAAAACACGAAAAAAACACGAAAAACACGAAAAAAAACGCGAAAAAAGCGGTTTTTTCGCTATATCTCAGTCTATTTTTATCCGATTTGGAAAATTTTCGACGGTTTCGGAATCCGCGTGGCCTCCTCTTTCTTCGATCTAATAACTCCCAAACGCGTAGGACCAATACAAGTGGCCGAAAAACGTTCGTGAACGAAAAAAACGCGAAAAACGCGGTTTTTTCGCCATATCTCAGTCTATTTTTATCCGATTTGGAAAATTCCGACGGTTTCGGAATCCGCGTGGCCTCCTCTTTCTTCGATCTAATAACTCCCAAACGCGTAGGACCAATACAAGTGGCCGAAAAACGTTCGTGAACGTAAAAAATACGAAAAAAACGCGAAAAAGCGGTTTATTCGCTATATCTCAGTCTATTTTTATCCGATTTGAAAATTTCGAAGGTTTCTTCGAATCCGCGTGGCCTCCTCGTTTCTTCGATCTAATAACTCCCAAACGCGTAGGACCAATACAAGTGGCCGACAAGTGGCCGAAAACGTTCGTGAACGTAAAAACACGTAAAAAACGCGAAAAAGCGGTTTTTCGCCATATCTCAGTCTATTTTATCCGATTTGAAAATTCCGACGGTTTCGGAATCCGCGTGGCCTCCTCTTTCTTCGATCTAATAACTCCCAAACGCGTAGGACCAATACAAGTGGCCGAAAACGTTCGTGAACGAAAAAACGAAAAAACGCGAAAAAGCGGTTTTTTGCCATATCTCAGTCTATTTTTATCCGATTCGGAAAATTCCGACGGTTTCGGAATCCGCGTGGCCTCTTCTTTCTTCGATCTAATAACTCCCAAACGCGTAGGACCAATACAAGTATGTGAAAAACGTTCGTGAACGTAAAAATACGAAAAAACGCGAAAAAGCGGTTTTTTGCCATATCTCAGTCTATTTTTATCCGATTTGAAAATTCCGACGGTTTCGGAATCCGCGTGGCCTCCTCTTTCTTCGATCTAATAACTCCCAAACGCGTAGGACCAATACAAGTGGCCGAAAACGTTCGTGAACGAAAAAACGCGAAAAACGCGCGTTTTTTCGCCATATCTCAGTCTATTTTTATCCGATTTGGAAAATTCCGACGGTTTCGGAATCCGCGTGGCCTCCTCTTTCTTCGATCTAATAACTCCCAAACGCGTAGGACCAATACAAGTGGCCGAAAACGTTCGTGAACGTAAAAAACACGAAAAAAACGCAAAACACGCGGTTTTTTGTGCTATATCTCCGTCATTTTTATCCGATTTAGAATTTTCTACAGAATTACAAATACCGCCCGTAGCTTTTGTTTGGTGTAATAATTGAGGTTTCGGAGACAAATAGATGGTTCCCGAAAAACCCGTTGTGTTGGACATTTTTGACCGTATTTTCCCGCGCAAAACACTAAAAATCGATATTTCGATCGATATTTTGCTCAAATTGCAAATTTTTGCGGCAAATGATTTTCTAGCGTGATCGGCTACCTATTTGATACCAAACACGGCTAGTCTATTCCTATTGGAACCGCCTGAAATGGGCGTTTGACCATTTTTTTTTTTGCACTTTTATGGCTTCATCGAAACAGAAAAATCGGCGCTATCAATGCGGTTTTACGAAATCTTATTCCGTCTTTTCGATGAGATAGATCTCGTCGCCTCTTGTTGCCTATGATGTATGTTAATAGGGTATGAATTCGGAAAATGCGCGCATATTTTCCAAAAACAGCGGTTTTTTCGCCATAACTCAGTCTATTTTATCCGGTTTGAAAACCCCGACGGTTTCGAAGGAAAATGAACGTATCTTCTTTTTGATCTAATAGCAACCAAACGCGTCCGTATCTGTCGTTTGGTATATAAACAAGGTCTCGGAGACCAATAGATGCCGAGATAAATGGAAAAACCCGTTTTGTTAGACCTTTTTTTCATAGCGAAAAAGCGGTTTTTTCGCCATATCTCAGTCTATTTTTATCCGATTTAGAAAATTTCGACGGTTTCGGAATCCGCGTGGCCTCCTCTTTCTTCGATCTAATAACTCCCAAACGCGTAGGACCAATACAAGTGGCCGAAAACGTTCGTGAACGTAAAAATACGAAAAAACGCGAAAAAGCGGTTTTTTCGCCATATCTCAGTCTATTTTATCCGATTTGGAAAATTCCGACGGTTTCGGAATCCGCGTGGCCTCTTTCTTCGATCTAATAACTCCCAAACGCGTAGGACCAATACAAGTGGCCGAAAAACGTTCGTGAACGTAAAAAATACGAAAAACGCGAAAAAGCGGTTTTTTCGCCATATCTCAGTCTATTTTTATCCGATTTTGAAAATTCCGACGGTTTCGGAATCCGCGTGGCCTCCTCTTTCTTCGATCTAATAACTCCCAAACGCGTAGGACCAATACAAGTGGCCGAAAACGTTCGTGAACGTAAAAAATACGAAAAAACGCGAAAAACGCGGTTTTTTCGCCATATCTCAGTCTATTTTTATCCGATTCGGAAAATTCCGACGGTTTCGGAATCCGCGTGGCTCCTCTTTCTTCGATCTAATAACTCCCAAACGCGTAGGACCAATACAAGTGGCCGAAAAACGTTCGTGAACGTAAAAAACGAAAAAACGCAAAAACGCGGTTTTATCTGCATATCTCAGTCTATTGGAAAATCCGATTTGAAATTTCGACATTTTCCCGCGCAATACGCACTACGGAACGTTGTTTACGACCGAATAACAAATATTTCGTATCATTTTCTTCGAGAAAATAATTTTTCCGATCGCAATTTACCACCGGATATCAATACCGGATTTGGCATAATACAGTGAACGGTCGCCGGTTTTTCGCCATGATCTCAGTCTCTTTTGATTATGATTGAAAAATTCCATTTTGTCGGAATTTTTTTTCATATTTTCTTCGCGCAATACGCACAGTGGCGTTGTTTACGATACGAGTATGTGAAATATTTCGAACGTCATCGAAAAAACGCGAAAAAGCGGTTTTTTCGCCATATCTCAGTCTATTTTTATCCGATTTGAAAATTTCGACGGTTTCGGAATCCGCGTGGCCTCCTCTTTCTTCGATCTAATAACTCCCAAACGCGTAGGACCAATACAAGTGGCCGAAAACGTTCGTGAACGTAAAAATACGAAAAAACGCGAAAAAGCGGTTTTTTCGCCATATCTCAGTCTATTTTTATCCGATTTGAAAATTCCGACGGTTTCGAATCCGCGTGGCCTCCTCTTTCTTCGATCTAATAACTCCCAAACGCGTAGGACCAATACAAGTGGCCGAAAACGTTCGTGAACGTAAAAATACGAAAAAACGCGAAAAACGTTGCGCGTTTTTTCGCCATATCTCAGTCTATTTTTATCCGATTTGAAAATTCCGACGGTTTCGGAATCCGCGTGGCTCTTTCTTCGATCTAATAACTCCCAAACGCGTAGGACCAATACAAGTGGCCGAAAACGTTCGTGAACGTAAAAATACGAAAAAACGCGAAAAAGCGGTTTTTTCGCCATATCTCAGTCTATTTTTATCCGATTTGAAAATTTCGACGGTTTCGGAATCCGCGTGGCCTCCTCTTTCTTCGATCTAATAACTCCCAAACGCGTAGGACCAATACAAGTGGCCGAAAACGTTCGTGAACGTAAAAATACGAAAAACGCGAAAAAGCGGTTTTTTCGCCATATCTCAGTCTATTTTTATCCGATTTGAAAATTTCGACGGTTTCGGAATCCGCGTGGCCTCCTCTTTCTTCGATCTAATAACTCCCAAACGCGTAGGACCAATACAAGTGGCCGAAAACGTTCGTGAACGTAAAAATACGAAAAAACGCGAAAAAGCGGTTTTTTCGCCATATCTCAGTCTATTTTTATCCGATTTGAAAATTTCGACGGTTTCGGAATCCGCGTGGCCTCCTCTTTCTTCGATCTAATAACTCCCAAACGCGTAGGACCAATACAAGTGGCCGAAAAACGTTCGTGAACGTAAAAAATACGAAAAAAACGCGAAAACGCGGTTTTTTCGCCATATCTCAGTCTATTTTTATCCGATTCGGAAAATTCCGACGGTTTCGGAATCCGCGTGGGCTCCTCTTTCTTCGATCTAATAGGTCCCGAACGCGTAGGACCAATACAAGTGACCAGAAATACGTTCGTGAACGTAAAAACACGAAAAAACGCAAAAAGCGGTTTTATCTGCGTACCACAGTCAGTATTGTGGAAAAACCCATTTTGTAGAATTTTTTTTCACATTTTCCCGCGCAATACGCACTACGGAACGTTGTTTACGACCGAATAACAAATATTTCGTATCATCAAAACAGAAAATCGACATTCCGATCGCAATTACCACCGGATATCAATGCGGACTTTGCATAATACAGTGCTCGGTCGCCGACTGCCTATGACGTATGTGAAGAGAGATTGAAATTAAAAATACATGAAAAACGCGAAAAAGCGGTTTTTTGCCATAACTCAGTCTATTTTTATCCGATTTGAAAATTTCGACGGTTTCGGAATCCGCGTGGCCTCCTCTTTCTTCGATCTAATAACTCCCAAACGCGTAGGACCAATACAAGTGGCCGAAAACGTTCGTGAACGTAAAAATACGAAAAACGCGAAAAAGCGGTTTTTTCGCCATATCTCAGTCTATTTTTATCCGATTTGGAAAATTCCGACGGTTTCGGAATCCGCGTGGCCTCCTCTTTCTTCGATCTAATAACTCCCAAACGCGTAGGACCAATACAAGTGGCCGAAAACGTTCGTGAACGTTCGTGAACGAAAAAACGCGAAAAACGCGGTTTTTCGCCATATCTCAGTCTATTTTTATCCGATTTGGAAAATTCCGACGGTTTCGGAATCCGCGTGGCCTCCTCTTTCTTCGATCTAATAGGTCCCGAACGCGTAGGACCAATACAAGTGACCGAAAACGTTCGTGAACGTAAAAACACGAAAAAACGCAAAAAGCGGTTTTATCTGCGTACCACAGTCAGTATTGTGGAAAAACCCATTTTGTAGAATTTTTTTCACATTTTCCCGCGCAATACGCACTACGGAACGTTTGTTTACGACCGAATAACAAATATTTCGTATCATCAAAACAGAAAATCGACATTCCGATCGCAATTACCACCGGATATCAATGCGGACTTTGCATAATACAGTGCTCGGTCGCCGACTGCCTATGACGTATGTGAAGAGAGATTGAAATTAAAAAAATACATGAAAAAACGCGAAAAAAGCGGTTTTTTTGCCATAACTCAGTCTATTTTTATCCGATTTGAAAATTTCGACGGTTTCGGAATCCGCGTGGCCTCCTCTTTCTTCGATCTAATAACTCCCAAACGCGTAGGACCAATACAAGTGGCCGAAAAACGTTCGTGAACGTAAAAATACGAAAAAACGCGAAAAAGCGGTTTTTTCGCCATATCTCAGTCTAT
This sequence comes from Slavum lentiscoides, assembly GCA_032441835.1. Classification (NCBI taxonomy): domain Eukaryota; kingdom Metazoa; phylum Arthropoda; class Insecta; order Hemiptera; family Aphididae; genus Slavum; species Slavum lentiscoides. Next base: position 8,079 of record JAIVES010000177.1, read on the forward strand.
TTTTATCCGATTTGAAAATTTCGACGGTTTCGGAATCCGCGTGGCCTCCTCTTTCTTCGATCTAATAACTCCCAAACGCGTAGGACCAATACAAGTGGCCGAAAACGTTCGTGAACGTAAAAAAAAAAACGAAAAAACGCGAAAAACGCGGTTTTTTCGCCATATCTCAGTCTATTTTTATCCGATTCGGAAAATTCCGACGGTTTCGGAAACCGCGGGGGCTCCTCTTTCTTTGATCTAATAGGTCCCGAACGCGTAGGACCAATACAAGTGACCGAAAAACGTTCGTGAACGTAAAAAACACGAAAAAACGCAAAAAGCGGTTTTATCTGCGTACCACAGTCAGTATTGTGGAAAACCCATTTTGTAGAATTTTTTTTCACATTTTCCCGCGCAATACGCACTACGGAACGTTGTTTACGACCGAATAACAAATATTTCGTATCATCAAAACAGAAAATCGACATTCCGATCGCAATTACCACCGGATATCAATGCGGACTTTGCATAATACAGTGCTCGGTCGCCGACTGCCTATGACGTATGAAGAGAGATTGAAATTAAAAATACATGAAAAACGCGAAAAAGCGGTTTTTTGCCATAACTCAGAGATTGAAATTCTTCGATCTAATAACTCCCAAACGCGTAGGACCAATACAAGTGGCCGAAAAAAAATACATGAAAAACGCGAAAAAGCGGTTTTTTGCCATAACTCAGTCTATTTTTATCCGATTTGAAAATTTCGACGGTTTCGAATCCGCGTGGCCTCCTCTTTCTTCGATCTAATAACTCCCAAACGCGTAGGACCAATACAAGTGGCCGAAAACGTTCGTGAACGTAAAAATACGAAAAACGCGAAAAAGCGGTTTTTTCGCCATATCTCAGTCTATTTTTATCCGATTTGAAAATTCCGACGGTTTCGGAATCCGCGTGGCCTCCTCTTTCTTCGATCTAATAACTCCCAAACGCGTAGGACCAATACAAGTGGCCGAAAACGTTCGTGAACGTAAAAATACGAAAAAACGCGAAAAAGCGGTTTTTTCGCCATATCTCAGTCTATTTTTATCCGATTTGAAAATTTCGACGGTTTCGGATCCGCGCGTGGCCTCTTTCTTCGATCTAATAACTCCCAAACGCGTAGGACCAATACAAGTGGCCGAAAACGTTCGTGAACGAAAAAACGCGCGAAAACGCGGTTTTTTCGCCATATCTCAGTCTATTTTTATCCGATTCGGAAAATTCCGACGGTTTCGGAATCCGCGTGGGCTCCTCTTTCTTTGATCTAATAGGTCCCGAACGCGTAGGACCAATACAAGTGACCGAAAACGTTCGTGAACGTAAAAACACGAAAAAACGCAAAAAGCGGTTTTATCTGCGTACCACAGTCAGTATTGTGGAAAAACCCATTTTGTAGAATTTTTTTTCACATTTTCCCGCGCAATACGCACTACGGAACGTTGTTTACGACCGAATAACAAATATTTCGTATCATCAAAACAGAAAATCGACATTCCGATCGCAATTACCACCGGATATCAATGCGGACTTTGCATAATACAGTGCTCGGTCGCCGACTGCCTATGACGTATGTGAAGAGAGATTGAAATTAAAAATACATGAAAAACGCGAAAAAGCGGTTTTTTGCCATAACTCAGTCTATTTTTATCCGATTTGAAAATTTCGACGGTTTCGGAATCCGCGTGGCCTCCTCTTTCTTCGATCTAATAACTCCCAAACGCGTAGGACCAATACAAGTGGCCGAAAACGTTCGTGAACGTAAAAATACGAAAAACGCGAAAAAGCGGTTTTTTCGCCATATCTCAGTCTATTTTTATCCGATTTGAAAATTCCGACGGTTTCGGAATCCGCGTGGCCTCCTCTTTCTTCGATCTAATAACTCCCAAACGCGTAGGACCAATACAAGTGGCCGAAAACGTTCGTGAACGTAAAAATACGAAAAAACGCGAAAAAGCGGTTTTTTCGCCATATCTCAGTCTATTTTTATCCGATTTGAAAATTCCGACGGTTTCGGAATCCGCGTGGCCTCCTCTTTCTTCGATCTAATAACTCCCAAACGCGTAGGACCAATACAAGTGGCCGAAAAACGTTCGTGAACGAAAAAAACGCGAAAAACGCGGTTTTTTCGCCATATCTCAGTCTATTTTTATCCGATTTGAAAATTTCGACGGTTTCGGAATCCGCGTGGCCTCCTCTTTCTTCGATCTAATAACTCCCAAACGCGTAGGACCAATACAAGTGGCCGAAAAACGTTCGTGAACGTAAAAAAAAAGGAAAAAACGCGAAAAAGCGGTTTTTTCGCAATATCTCAGTCTATTTTTATCCGATTTGGAAAATTCCGACGGTTTCGGAATCCGCGTGGCCTCCTCTTTCTTCGATCTAATAACTCCCAAACGCGTAGGACCAATACAAGTGGCCGAAAACGTTCGTGAACGTAAAAATACGAAAAACGCGAAAAAGCGGTTTTTTCGCCATATCTCAGTCTATTTTTATCCGATTTGAAAATTCCGACGGTTTCGGAATCCGCGGGCGTATCTCTTTCTTCGATCTAATAACCCCAAACGCGTAGGACCAATACAAGTGGCCGAAAACGTTCGTGAACGAAAAAAAAACGCACGATAAAAACGAAAAAGCGGTTTTTTCGCCATAACTCAGTCTATTTTTATCCGATTTGAAAAAATTTCGACGGTTTCGGAATCCGCGTGGCCTCCTCTTTCTTCGATCTAATAACTCCCAAACGCGTAGGACCAATACAAGTGGCCGAAAACGTTCGTGAACGTAAAAACGAGATTGAAATTAAAAATACATGAAAAACGCGAAAAAGCGGTTTTTTGCCATATCTCAGTCTATTTTTATCCGATTTGAAAATTTCGACGGTTTCGGAATCCGCGTGGCCTCCTTTTTCTTCGATCTAATAACTCCCAAACGCGTAGGACCAATACAAGTGGCCGAAAAACGTTCGTGAACGTAAAAAATACGAAAAAAACGCGAAAAAAAAAGGTTTTTTCGCCATATCTCAGTCTATTTTTATCCGATTTGGAAAATTTCGACGGTTTCGGAATCCGCGTGGCCTCCTCTTTCTTCGATCTAATAACTCCCAAACGCGTAGGACCAATACAAGTGGCCGAAAACGTTCGTGAACGTAAAAAATACGAAAAAAACGCGAAAAACGCGGTTTTTTCGCCATATCTCAGTCTATTTTTATCCGATTTGAAAATTTCGACGGTTTCGGAATCCGCGTGGCCTCCTCTTTCTTCGATCTAATAACTCCCAAACGCGTAGGACCAATACAAGTGGCCGAAAACGTTCGTGAAACGAAAAACGCGAAAAACGCGGTTTTTTCGCCATATCTCAGTCTATTTTTATCCGATTCGGAAAATTCCGACGGTTTCGGAATCCGCGTGGGCTCCTCTTTCTTTGATCTAATAGGTCCCGAACGCGTAGGACCAATACAAGTGACCGAAAAACGTTCGTGAACGTAAAAACACGAAAAAACGCAAAAAGCGGTTTTATCTGCGTACCACAGTCAGTATTGTGGAAAAACCCATTTTGTAGAATTTTTTTTCACATTTTCCCGCGCAATACGCACTACGGAACGTTGTTTACGACCGAATAACAAATATTTCGTATCATCAAAACAGAAAATCGACATTCCGATCGCAATTACCACCGGATATCAATGCGGACTTTGCATAATACAGTGCTCGGTCGCCGACTGCCTATGACGTATGTGAAGAGAGATTGAAATTAAAAATACATGAAAAACGCGAAAAAGCGGTTTTTTGCCATAACTCAGTCTATTTTTATCCGATTTGAAAATTTCGACGGTTTCGGAATCCGCGTGGCCTCCTCTTTCTTCGATCTAATAACTCCCAAACGCGTAGGACCAATACAAGTGGCCGAAAACGTTCGTGAACGAAAAAAAAAAGCGGTTTTTACGAAAAACGCGAAAAAAAGCGGTTTTTTCGAAAAAACGCGAAATATCTCAGTCTATTTTTATCCGATTTGAAAATTTCGACGGTTTCGGAATCCGCGTCGGCCGCCTGGCCTCTTCGATCTTTCTTCGATCTAATAACTCCCAAACGCGTAGGACCAATACAAGTGGCCGAAAACGTTCGTGAACGTAAAAATACGAAAAAACGCGAAAACGCGGTTTTTTCGCCATATCTCAGTCTATTTTTATCCGATTTGAAAATTCGACGGTTTCGGAATCCGCGTGGCCTCCTCTTTCTTCGATCTAATAACTCCCAAACGCGTAGGACCAATACAAGTGGCCGAAAAACGTTCGTGAACGAAAAAAACGCGAAAAACGCGGTTTTTTCGCCATATCTCAGTCTATTTTTATCCGATTCGGAAAATTCCGACGGTTTCGGAATCCGCGTGGCTCCTCTTTCTTTGATCTAATAGGTCCCGAACGCGTAGGACCAATACAAGTGACCGAAAACGTTCGTGAACGTAAAAACACGAAAAAACGCAAAAAGCGGTTTTATCTGCGTACCACAGTCAGTATTGTGGAAAAACCCATTTTGTAGAATTTTTTTTCACATTTTCCCGCGCAATACGCACTACGGAACGTTGTTTACGACCGAATAACAAATATTTCGTATCATCAAAACAGAAAATCGACATTCCGATCGCAATTACCACCGGATATCAATGCGGACTTTGCATAATACAGTGCTCGGTCGCCGACTGCCTATGACGTATGTGAAGAGAGATTGAAATTAAAAATACATGAAAAAGCGGTTTTTTGCCATAACTCAGTCTATTTTTTCCGATTTGCCATAACTCAGTCTATTTTATCCGATTTGAAAATTTCGACGGTTTCGGAATCCGCGTGGCCTCCTCTTTCTTCGATCTAATAACTCCCAAACGCGTAGGACCAATACAAGTGGCCGAAAAACGTTCGTGAACGTAAAAAATACGAAAAACGCGAAAAAGCGGTTTTTTCGCCATATCTCAGTCTATTTTTATCCGATTTTGAAAATTTCGACGGTTTCGGAATCCGCGTGGCCTCCTCTTTCTTCGATCTAATAACTCCCAAACGCGTAGGACCAATACAAGTGGCCGAAAACGTTCGTGAACGTAAAAAATACGAAAAAACGCGAAAAAGCGGTTTTTTCGCCATATCTCAGTCTATTTTTATCCGATTTGAAAATTCCGACGGTTTCGGAATCCGCGTGGCCTCCTCTTTCTTCGATCTAATAACTCCCAAACGCGTAGGACCAATACAAGTGGCCGAAAACGTTCGTGAACGTAAAAATACGAAAAACGCGAAAAAGCGGTTTTTTCGCCATATCTCAGTCTATTTTTATCCGATTTGGAAAATTCCGACGGTTTCGGAATCCGCGTGGCCCTCTTTCTTCGATCTAATAACTCCCAAACGCGTAGGACCAATACAAGTGGCCGAAAACGTTCGTGAACGTAAAAATACGAAAAACGCGAAAAAGCGGGTTTTTTTTACGGAACGTTGTTTACGACCGAATAACAAATATTTCGTATCATCAAAACAGAAAATCGACATTCCGATCGCAATTACCACCGGATATCAATGCGGACGGTTTTAATACAGTGCTCGGTCGCCGATGCCGACGTATGTGAAGAAGATTGAAATTAAAAATACGAAAAACGCGAAAAAGCGGTTTTTTTGCCGACAGTCTATTTTTTCCGATTTGAAAATTTCGACGGTTTCGAATGGCGTCCTCTTTCTTCGATCTAATAACTCCCAAACGCGTAGGACCAATACAAGTGGCCGAAAACGTTCGTGAACGTAAAAATACGAAAAAACGCGAAAAAGCGGTTTTTTCGCCATATCTCAGTCTATTTTTATCCGATTTGAAAATTTCGACGGTTTCGGAATCCGCGTGGCCTCCTCTTTCTTCGATCTAATAACTCCCAAACGCGTAGGACCAATACAAGTGGCCGAAAACGTTCGTGAACGTAAAAAACGAAAAAACGCGAAAAAGCGGTTTTTTCGCCATATCTCAGTCTATTTTTATCCGATTTGAAAATTTCGACGGTTTCGAATCCGCGTGGCCTCCTCTTTCTTCGATCTAATAACTCCCAAACGCGTAGGACCAATACAAGTGGCCGAAAACGTTCGTGAACGAAAAAAACGCGAAAAACGCGGTTTTTTCGCCATATCTCAGTCTATTTTTATCCGATTCGGAAAATTCCGACGGTTTCGGAATCCGCGTGGGCTCCTCTTTCTTTGATCTAATAGGTCCCGAACGCGTAGGACCAATACAAGTGACCGAAAACGTTCGTGAACGTAAAAACACGAAAAAACGCAAAAAGCGGTTTTATCTGCGTACCACAGTCAGTATTGTGGAAAAACCCATTTTGTAGAATTTTTTTTTTTCACATTTTCCCGCGCAATACGCACTACGGAACGTTGTTTACGACCGAATAACAAATATTTCGTATCATCAAAACAGAAAATCGACATTCCGATCGCAATTACCACCGGATATCAATGCGGACTTTGCATAATACAGTGCTCGGTCGCCGACTGCCTATGACGTATGTGAAGAGAGATTGAAATAAAAAATATACATGAAAAACGCGAAAAAGCGGTTTTTTGCCATAACTCAGTCTATTTTTATCCGATTTGAAAATTTCGACGGTTTCGGAATTCGCGTGGCCTCCTCTTTCTTCGATCTAATAACTCCCAAACGCGTAGGACCAATACAAGTGGCCGAAAACGTTCGTGAACGTAAAAATACGAAAAAACGCGAAAAAGCGGTTTTTTCGCTATATCTCAGTCTATTTTTATCCGATTTGAAAATTCCGACGGTTTCGGAATCCGCGTGGCCTCCTCTTTCTTCGATCTAATAACTCCCAAACGCGTAGGACCAATACAAGTGGCCGAAAACGTTCGTGAACGTAAAAATACGAAAAACGCGAAAAAGCGGTTTTTTCGCCATATCTCAGTCTATTTTTATCCGATTTGAAAATTCCGACGGTTTCGGAATCCGCGTGGCCTCCTCTTTCTTCGATCTAATAACTCCCAAACGCGTAGGACCAATACAAGTGGCCGAAAACGTTCGTGAACGATCTAATAACTCCCAAAAAAACGCGAAAAACGCGGTTTTTTCGCCATATCTCAGTCTATTTTTATCCGATTCGGAAAATTCCGACGGTTTCGAACGGTTTCGAATCCCAAACGCGTAGGACCAATACAAGTGGCCGAAAACGTTCGTCGGTTTTTTCGCCATTCTCAGATCTAATACGGGTCTCTTCTTTGATCTAATAGGTCCCGAACGCGTAGGACCAATACAAGTGACCGAAAACGTTCGTGAACGTAAAAACACGAAAAAACGCAAAAAGCGGTTTTATCTGCGTACCACAGTCAGTATTGTGGAAAAACCCATTTTGTAGAATTTTTTTTCACATTTTCCCGCGCAATACGCACTACGGAACGTTGTTTACGACCGAATAACAAATATTTCGTATCATCAAAACAGAAAATCGACATTCCGATCGCAATTACCACCGGATATCAATGCGGACTTTGCATAATACAGTGCTCGGTCGCCGACTGCCTATGACGTATGTGAAGAGAGATTGAAATTAAAAATACATGAAAAACGCGAAAAAGCGGTTTTTTGCCATAACTCAGTCTATTTTTATCCGATTTGAAAATTTCGACGGTTTCGGAATCCGCGTGGCCTCCTCTTTCTTCGATCTAATAACTCCCAAACGCGTAGGACCAATACAAGTGGCCGAAAACGTTCGTGAACGTAAAAATACGAAAAACGCGAAAAAATATCTCAGTCTATTTTTATCCGATTTGGAAAATTCCGACGGTTTCGGAATCCGCGTGGCCTCCTTTCTTCGATCTAATAACTCCCAAACGCGTAGGACCAATAAAGTGGCCGAAAACGTTCGTGAACGTAAAAATACGCGGTTTTTTCGCCATATCTCAGTCTATTTTTATCCGATTTGAAAATTTCGACGGTTTCGAATCTAATAACTCCCAAACGCGTAGGACCAATACAAGTGGCCGAAAACGTTCGTGAACGTAAAAATACGAAAAACGCGAAAAAAACGCGAAAAAATCTCAGTCTATTTTTATCCGATTTGAAAATTTCGACGGTTTCGGAATCCGCGTGGCCTGAACGTAAAAATACGAAAAACGCGAAAAAGCGGTTTTTCTTCGATCGTCTATTTTTATCCGATTTGAAAATTCCGACGGTTTCGGAATCCGCGTGGCCTCCTCTTTCTTCGATCTAATAACTCCCAAACGCGTAGGACCAATACAAGTGGCCGAAAACGTTCGTGAACGTAAAAATACGAAAAAACGCGAAAAAGCGGTTTTTTCGCCATATCTCAGTCTATTTTTATCCGATTTGAAAATTCCGACGGTTTCGGAATCCGCGTGGCCTCCTCTTTCTTCGATCTAATAACTCCCAAACGCGTAGGACCAATACAAGTGGCCGAAAACGTTCGTGAACGCCTCTTTCTTCGAAAAAACGCGTAAAAACGCGGTTTTTTCGCCATATCTCAGTCTATTTTTATCCGATTCGGAAAATTCCGACGGTTTCGGAATCCGCGTGGGCTCCTCTTTCTTTGATCTAATAGGTCCCGAACGCGTAGGACCAATACAAGTGACCGAAAACGTTCGTGAACGTAAAAACACGAAAAAACGCAAAAAGCGGTTTTATCTGCGTACCACAGTCAGTATTGTGGAAAAACCCATTTTGTAGAATTTTTTTTCACATTTTCCCGCGCAATACGCACTACGGAACGTTGTTTACGACCGAATAACAAATATTTCGTATCATCAAAACAGAAAATCGACATTCCGATCGCAATTACCACCGGATATCAATGCGGACTTTGCATAATACAGTGCTCGGTCGCCGACTGCCTATGACGTATGTGAAGAGAGATTGAAATTAAAAATACATGAAAAACGCGAAAAAGCGGTTTTTTGCCATAACTCAGTCTATTTTTATCCGATTTCCGATTTGAAAATTTCGACGGTTTCGGAATCCGCGTGGCCTCCTCTTTCTTCGATCTAATAACTCCCAAACGCGTAGGACCAATACAAGTGGCCGAAAACGTTCGTGAACGTAAAAATACGAAAAACGCGAAAAAGCGGTTTTTTCGCCATATCTCAGTCTATTTTTATCCGATTTGAAAATTCCGACGGTTTCGGAATCCGCGTGGCCTCCTCTTTCTTCGATCTAATAACTCCCAAACGCGTAGGACCAATACAAGTGGCCGAAAACGTTCGTGAACGTAAAAAAACGAAAAACGCGAAAAAGCGGTTTTTTCGCCATATCTCAGTCTATTTTTATCCGATTTCGCCGACGGTTTCGGAATCCGCGTGGCTCTCTTTCTTCGATCTAATAACTCAGTGGCCGAAATTTTCGTGAACGAAAAACCGAAAAACGCGGTTTTTTCGCCATATCTCAGTCTTTTTTCCGATTCGGAAAAATTCCGACGGTTTCGGAATCCGACGTTTCGGAATCCGCCTCTTTCTTTGATCTAATAGGTCCCGAACGCGTAGGACCAATACAAGTGACCGAAAACGTTCGTGAACGTAAAAACACGAAAAAACGCAAAAAGCGGTTTTATCTGCGTACCACAGTCAGTATTGTGGAAAAAACCCATTTTGTAGAATTTTTTTTTTTCACATTTTCCCGCGCAATACGCACTACGGAACGTTGTTTACGACCGAATAACAAATATTTCATATCATCAAAACAGAAAAATCGACATTCCGATCGCAATTACCACCGGATATCAATGCGGACTTTTGCATAATACAGTGCTCGGTCGCCGACTGCCTATGACGTATGTGAAGAGAGATTGAAATTAAAAAAATACATGAGAAAACGCGAAAAAAGCGGTTTTTTTGCCATAACTCAGTCTATTTTTATCCGATTTTGAAAATTCCGACGGTTTCGGAATCCGCGTGGCCTCCTCTTTCTTCGACCTAATAACTCCCAAACGCGTAGGACCAATACAAGTGGCCGAAAAACGTTCGTGAACGAAAAAATACGAAAAAAACGCGAAAAAGCGGTTTTTTTTCGCTATATCTCAGTCTATTTTTATCCGATTTTGAAAATTCCGACGGTTTCGGAATCCGCGTGGCCTCCTCTTTCTTCGACCTAATAACTCCCAAACGCGTAGGACCAATACAAGTGGCCGAAAAACGTTCGTGAACGTAAAAAAAAAAAACGCGAAAAACGCGGTTTTTTCGCCATATCTCAGTCTATTTTTATCCGATTTGGAAAATTCCGACGGTTTCGGAATCCGCGTGGCCTCCTCTTTCTTCGATCTGATAACTCCCAAACGCGTAGGACCAATACAAGTGGCCGAAAAACGTTCGTGAACAAAAAAAACGCGAAAAACTCGGTTTTTTCGCCATATCTCAGTCTATTTTTATCCGATTTGGAAAATTTCGACGGTTTCGGAATCCGCGTGGCCTCCTCTTTCTTCGATCTAATCTTTCTTCGATCTAATAACTCCCAAACGCGTAGGACCAATACAAGTGGCCGAAAACGTTCGAACGTAAAAAAAAAACGCGAAAAAGCGGTTTTTTTTCCGATTTTGAAAATTCCGACGGTTTCGGAATCCGCGCCTAATAATCCCAAACGCTCAGTCTACGTTTTTATCCGACGCGAAAAATTCTCGACGGTTTCGGAATCCGCGTGGCCTCCTCTTTCTTCGATCTAATAACTCCCAAACGCGTAGGACCAATACAAGTGGCCGAAAAACGTTCGTGAACGTAAAAAATACGAAAAACGCGAAAAAACGGTTTTTTCGCCATATCTCAGTCTATTTTTATCCGATTTGAAAATTTCGACGGTTTCGGAATCCGCGTGGCCTCCTCTTTCTTCGATCTAATAACTCCCAAACGCGTAGGACCAATACAAGTGGCCGAAAACGTTCGTGAACGAAAAAAACGCGAAAAACGCGGTTTTTTCGCCATATCTCAGTCTATTTTTATCCGATTCGGAAAATTCCGACGGTTTCGGAATCCGCGTGGGCTCCTCTTTCTTTGATCTAATAGGTCCCGAACGCGTAGGACCAATACAAGTGACCGAAAACGTTCGTGAACGTAAAAACACGAAAAAACGCAAAAAGCGGTTTTATCTGCGTACCACAGTCAGTATTGTGGAAAAACCCATTTTGTAGAATTTTTTTTTTTCACATTTTCCCGCGCAATACGCACTACGGAACGTTGTTTACGACCGAATAACAAATATTTCGTATCATCAAAACAGAAAATCGACATTCCGATCGCAATTACCACCGGATATCAATGCGGACTTTGCATAATACAGTGCTCGGTCGCCGACTGCCTATGACGTATGTGAAGAGAGATTGAAATTAAAAATACATGAAAAACGCGAAAAAGCGGTTTTTTGCCATAACTCAGTCTATTTTTATCCGATTTGAAAATTTCGACGGTTTCGGAATCCGCGTGGCCTCCTCTTTCTTCGATCTAATAACTCCCAAACGCGTAGGACCAATACAAGTGGCCGAAAACGTTCGTGAACGTAAAAATACGAAAAACGCGAAAAAGCGGTTTTTTCGCCATATCTCAGTCTATTTTTATCCGATTTGGAAAATTCCGACGGTTTCGGAATCCGCGTGGCCTCTTCTCTAATTCTTCGATCTAATAACTCCCAAACGCGTAGGACCAATACAAGTGGCCGATCTAATAAAAACGCGTAGGACCAATACAAGTGGCCGAAAACGTTCGTGAACGTAAAAATACGAAAAAACGCGAAAAAGCGGTTTTTTCGCCATATCTCAGTCTATTTTTATCCGATTTGAAAATTCCGACGGTTTCGGAATCCGCGTGGCCTCCTCTTTCTTCGATCTAATAACTCCCAAACGCGTAGGACCAATACAAGTGGCCGAAAACGTTCGTGAACGTAAAAATACGAAAAAACGCGAAAAAGCGGTTTTTTCGCCATATCTCAGTCTATTTTTATCCGATTTGAAAATTCGACGACGGTTTCGGAATCCGCGTGGCCTCCTCTTTCTTCGATCTAATAACTCCCAAACGCGTAGGACCAATACAAGTGGCCGAAAACGTTCGTGAACGAAAAAAACGCGAAAACGCGGTTTTTTCGCCATATCTCAGTCTATTTTTATCCGATTCGGAAAATTCCGACGGTTTCGGAATCCGCGTGGCCTCTTTCTTTGATCTAATAGGTCCCGAACGCGTAGGACCAATACAAGTGACCGAAAACGTTCGTGAACGTAAAAACACGAAAAAACGCAAAAAGCGGTTTTATCTGCGTACCACAGTCAGTATTGTGGAAAAACCCATTTTGTAGAATTTTTTTTCACATTTTCCCGCGCAATACGCACTACGGAACGTTGTTTACGACCGAATAACAAATATTTCGTATCATCAAAACAGAAAATCGACATTCCGATCGCAATTACCACCGGATATCAATGCGGACTTTGCATAATACAGTGCTCGGTCGCCGACTGCCTATGACGTATGTGAAGAGAGATTGAAATTAAAAATACATGAAAAACGCGAAAAAGCGGTTTTTTGCCATAACTCAGTCTATTTTTATCCGATTTGAAAATTTCGACGGTTTCGGAATCCGCGTGGCCTCCTCTTTCTTCGATCTAATAACTCCCAAACGCGTAGGACCAATACAAGTGGCCGAAAACGTTCGTGAACGTAAAAATACGAAAAACGCGAAAAAGCGGTTTTTTCGCCATATCTCAGTCTATTTTTATCCGATTTGAAAATTCCGACGGTTTCGGAATCCGCGTGGCCTCCTCTTTCTTCGATCTAATAACTCCCAAACGCGTAGGACCAATACAAGTGGCCGAAAAACGTTCGTGAACAAAAAAAACGCGAAAAACGCGGTTTTTTCGCCATATCTCAGTCTATTTTTATCCGATTTGAAAATTCCGACGGTTTCGGAATCCGCGTGGCCTCCTCTTTCTTCGATCTAATAACTCCCAAACGCGTAGGACCAATACAAGTGGCCGAAAACGTTCGTGAACGTAAAAATACGAAAAAACGCGAAAAAGCGGTTTTTTCGCCATATCTCAGTCTATTTTTATCCGATTTGAAAATTCCGACGGTTTCGAATCCGCGGCCTCCTCTTCGATCTAATAACTCCCAAACGCGTAGGACCAATACAAGTGGCCGAAAAACGTTCGTGAACGTAAAAAATACGAAAAACGCGAAAAAACGGTTTTTTCGCCATATCTCAGTCTATTTTTATCCGATTTGGAAAATTTCGACGGTTTCGGAATCCGCGTGGCCTCCTCTTTCTTCGATCTAATAACTCCCAAACGCGTAGGACCAATACAAGTGGCCGAAAACGTTCGTGAACGTAAAAAACGAAAAAACGCGAAAAAGTCTATTTTTATCCGGAAAATTTTTTCGCCATATCTCAGTCTATTTTTATCCGATTTGAAAATTTCGACGGTTTCGAATCCGCGTGGCCTCCTCTTTCTTCGATCTAATAACTCCCAAACGCGTAGGACCAATACAAGTGGCCGAAAACGTTCGTGAACGTAAAAAACGAAAAAACGCGAAAACGCGGTTTTTTCGCCATATCTCAGTCTATTTTTATCCGATTTGAAAATTTCGACGGTTTCGAATCCGCGTGGCCTCTTTCTTCGATCTAATAACTCCCAAACGCGTAGGACCAATACAAGTGGCCGAAAACGTTCGTGAACGAAAAACGCGAAAACGCGGTTTTTTCGCCATATCTCAGTCTATTTTTATCCGATTCGGAAAATTCCGACGGTTTCGGAATCCGCGTGGGCCTCTTTCTTTGATCTAATAGGTCCCGAACGCGTAGGACCAATACAAGTGACCGAAAACGTTCGTGAACGTAAAAACACGAAAAAACGCAAAAAGCGGTTTTATCTGCGTACCACAGTCAGTATTGTGGAAAAACCCATTTTGTAGAATTTTTTTTCACATTTTCCCGCGCAATACGCACTACGGAACGTTGTTTACGACCGAATAACAAATATTTCGTATCATCAAAACAGAAAATCGACATTCCGATCGCAATTACCACCGGATATCAATGCGGACTTTGCATAATACAGTGCTCGGTCGCCGACTGCCTATGACGTATGTGAAGAGAGATTGAAATTAAAAATACATGAAAAACGCGAAAAAGCGGTTTTTTGCCATAACTCAGTCTATTTTTATCCGATTTGAAAAATTTCGACGGTTTCGGAATCCGCGTGGCCTCCTCTTTCTTCGATCTAATAACTCCCAAACGCGTAGGACCAATACAAGTGGCCGAAAACGTTCGTGAACGTAAAAAATACGAAAAAACGCGAAAAAGCGGTTTTTTCGCCATATCTCAGTCTATTTTTATCCGATTTGTAAAATTCCGACGGTTTCGGAATCCGCGTGGCCTCCTCTTTCTTCGATCTAATAACTCCCAAACGCGTAGGACCAATACAAGTGGCCGAAAACGTTCGTGAACGTAAAAATACGAAAAAACGAAAAAAACGCGATTTGAAAAAAAAGTGGCCGAAAACGTTCGTGAACGTAAAAATACGAAAAACGCAGCGGTTTTTCGCCATATCTCAGTCTATTTTATCCGATTTGAAAATTCCGACGGTTTCGGAATCCGCGTGGCCTCCTCTTTCTTCGATCTAATAACTCCCAAACGCGTAGGACCAATACAAGTGGCCGAAAACGTTCGTGAACGTAAAAAACGAAAAAACGCGAAAAAGCGGTTTTTTCGCCATATCTCAGTCTATTTTTATCCGATTTGAAAATTCCGACGGTTTCGGAATCCGCGTGGCCTCCTCTTTCTTCGACCTAATAACTCCCAAACGCGTAGGACCAATACAAGTGGCCGAAAAACGTTCGTGAACGAAAAAAACGCGAAAAACGCGGTTTTTTCGCCATATCTCAGTCTATTTTTATCCGATTCGGAAAATTCCGACGGTTTCGGAAACCGCGGGGGCTCCTCTTTCTTTGATCTAATAGGTCCCGAACGCGTAGGACCAATACAAATGACCGAAAAACGTTCGTGAACGTAAAAAACACGAAAAAAACGCAAAAAAAGCGGTTTTATCTGCGTACCACAGTCAGTATTGTGGAAAAACCCATTTTGTAGAATTTTTTTTCACATTTTCCCGCGCAATACGCACTACGGAACGTTGTTTACGACCGAATAACAAATATTTCGTATCATCAAAACAGAAAATCGACATTCCGATCGCAATTACCACCGGATATCAATGCGGACTTTGCATAATACAGTGCTCGGTCGCCGACTGCCTATGACGTATGTGAAGAGAGATTGAAATTAAAAATACATGAAAAACGCGAAAAAGCGGTTTTTTGCCATAACTCAGTCTATTTTTATCCGATTTGAAAATTTCGACGGTTTCGGAATCCGCGTGGCCTCCTCTTTCTTCGATCTAATAACTCCCAAACGCGTAGGACCAATACAAGTGGCCGAAAACGTTCGTGAACGTAAAAATACGAAAAAACGCGAAAAAGCGGTTTTTTCGCCATATCTCAGTCTATTTTTATCCGATTTGAAAATTCCGACGGTTTCGGAATCCGCGTGGCCTCCTCTTTCTTCGATCTAATAACTCCCAAACGCGTAGGACCAATACAAGTGGCCGAAAACGTTCGTGAACGTAAAAATACGAAAAAACGCGAAAAAGCGGTTTTTTCGCCATATCTCAGTCTATTTTATCCGATTTGGAAAATTCCGACGGTTTCGGAATCCGCGTGGCCTCCTCTTTCTTCGAATAACTCCCAAACGCGTAGGACCAATACAAGTGGCCGAAAACGTTATCCGATTTCGATCTAATAACTCCCAAACGCGACCAATACAAAAATTCGACGGTTTCGGAATCCGCGTGGCCTCCTCTTTCTTCGATCTAATAACTCCCAAACGCGTAGGACCAATACAAGTGGCCGAAAACGTTCGTGAACGTAAAAATACGAAAAAACGCGAAAAAGCGGTTTTTTCGCCATATCTCAGTCTATTTTTATCCGATTTGAAAATTTCGACGGTTTCGGAATCCGCGTGGCCTCCTCTCTTCGATCTAATTCGACCTAATAACTCCCAAACGCGTAGGACCAATACAAGTGGCCGAAAACGTTCGTGAACGAAAAAACGCGAAAAAAAAACGCGGTTTTTTCGCCATATCTCAGTCTATTTTTATCCGATTCGGAAAATTCCGACGGTTTCGGAATCCGCGTGGGCCTCTTTCTTTGATCTAATAGGTCCCGAACGCGTAGGACCAATACAAGTGACCGAAAACGTTCGTGAACGTAAAAACACGAAAAAACGCAAAAAGCGGTTTTATCTGCGTACCACAGTCAGTATTGTGGAAAAACCCATTTTGTAGAATTTTTTTTCACATTTTCCCGCGCAATACGCACTACGGAACGTTGTTTACGACCGAATAACAAATATTTCGTATCATCAAAACAGAAAATCGACATTCCGATCGCAATTACCACCGGATATCAATGCGGACTTTGCATAATACAGTGCTCGGTCGCCGACTGCCTATGACGTATGTGAAGAGAGATTGAAATTAAAAATACATGAAAAACGCGAAAAAGCGGTTTTTTGCCATAACTCAGTCTATTTTTATCCGATTTGAAAATTTCGACGGTTTCGCCATATCTCAGAATCCCGACGGTTTGGCCGCGTGGCCTCTTTCTTCGATCTAATAACTCCCAAACGCGTAGGACCAATACAAGTGGCCGAAAACGTTCGTGAACGTAAAAATACGAAAAACGCGAAAAAGCGGTTTTTTCGCCATATCTCAGTCTATTTTTATCCGATTTGAAAATTCCGACGGTTTCGAATCCGCGGCCTCCTCTTTCTTCGATCTAATAACTCCCAAACGCGTAGGACCAATACAAGTGGCCGAAAACGTTCGTGAACGTAAAAATACGAAAAAACGCGAAAAAGCGGTTTTTTCGCCATATCTCAGTCTATTTTTCCGAAAATTCGACGGTTTCGGAATCCGCGTGGCCTCCTCTTTCTTCGATCTAATAACTCCCAAACGCGTAGGACCAATACAAGTGGCCGAAAACGTTCGTGAACGTAAAAATACGAAAAACGCGAAAAAGCGGTTTTTTCGCCATATCTCAGTCTATTTTTATCCGATTTGAAAATTCCGACGGTTTCGGAATCCGCGTGGCCTCCTCTTTCTTCGATCTAATAACTCCCAAACGCGTAGGACCAATACAAGTGGCCGAAAAACGTTCGTGAACGTAAAAAATACGAAAAAAACGCGAAAAAGCGGTTTTTTCGCCATATCTCAGTCTATTTTTATCCGATTTGAAAAATTCGACGGTTTCGGAATCCGCGTGGCCTCCTCTTTCTTCGATCTAATAACTCCCAAACGCGTAGGACCAATACAAGTGGCCGAAAAACGTTCGTGAACGAAAAAAACGCGAAAAACGCGGTTTTTTCGCCATATCTCAGTCTATTTTTATCCGATTCGGAAAATTCCGACGGTTTCGGAATCCGCGTGGGCTCCTCTTTCTTTGATCTAATAGGTCCCGAACGCGTAGGACCAATACAAGTGACCGAAAACGTTCGTGAACGTAAAAACACGAAAAAACGCAAAAAGCGGTTTTATCTGCGTACCACAGTCAGTATTGTGGAAAAACCCATTTTGTAGAATTTTTTTTTTTCACATTTTCCCGCGCAATACGCACTACGGAACGTTGTTTACGACCGAATAACAAATATTTCGTATCATCAAAACAGAAAATCGACATTCCGATCGCAATTACCACCGGATATCAATGCGGACTTTGCATAATACAGTGCTCGGTCGCCGACTGCCTATGACGTATGTGAAGAGAGATTGAAATTAAAAATACATGAAAAACGCGAAAAAGCGGTTTTTTGCCATAACTCAGTCTATTTTTATCCGATTTGAAAATTTCGACGGTTTCGGAATCCGCGTGGCCTCCTCTTTCTTCGATCTAATAACTCCCAAACGCGTAGGACCAATACAAGTGGCCGAAAACGTTCGTGAACGTAAAAATACGAAAAAACGCGAAAAAGCGGTTTTTTCGCTATATCTCAGTCTATTTTTATCCGATTTGAAAATTCCGACGGTTTCGGAATCCGCGTGGCCTCCTCTTTCTTCGATCTAATAACTCCCAAACGCGTAGGACCAATACAAGTGGCCGAAAACGTTCGTGAACGTAAAACGCGTAGGACCAATACAAGTGGCCGAAAAACGTTACGCGAAAAAAAAACGCGAAAAACGCGGAAAACGTTTTTTTCGCCATATCTCGCGTCTCCTTTTATTCGATCTGGAAAATCCCAAACGCGTTTCGGAATACAAGTGGCCGAAAACGTTCGTTCGTAAAAAACGAAAAACGCGAAAAACGCGGTTTTTTCGCCATATCTCAGTCTATTTTTATCCGATTTGGAAAATTCCGACGGTTTCGAATCCGCGTGGCCTCCTCTTCTTCGATCTAATAACTCCCAAACGCGTAGGACCAATACAAGTGGCCGAAAACGTTCGTGAACGAAAAACGCGAAAAACGCGGTTTTTTCGCCATATCTCAGTCTATTTTTATCCGATTCGGAAAATTCCGACGGTTTCGGAATCCGCGTGGGCTCCTCTTTCTTTGATCTAATAGGTCCCGAACGCGTAGGACCAATACAAGTGACCGAAAACGTTCGTGAACGTAAAAACACGAAAAAACGCAAAAAGCGGTTTTATCTGCGTACCACAGTCAGTATTGTGGAAAAACCCATTTTGTAGAATTTTTTTTCACATTTTCCCGCGCAATACGCACTACGGAACGTTGTTTACGACCGAATAACAAATATTTCGTATCATCAAAACAGAAAATCGACATTCCGATCGCAATTACCACCGGATATCAATGCGGACTTTGCATAATACAGTGCTCGGTCGCCGACTGCCTATGACGTATGTGAAGAGAGATTGAAATTAAAAATACATGAAAAACGCGAAAAAGCGGTTTTTTGCCATAACTCAGTCTATTTTTATCCGATTTGAAAATTTCGACGGTTTCGGAATCCGCGTGGCCTCCTCTTTCTTCGATCTAATAACTCCCAAACGCGTAGGACCAATACAAGTGGCCGAAAACGTTCGTGAACGTGAAAAAAAAAAACGAAAAAACGCGAAAAAGCGGTTTTTTCGCCATATCTCAGTCTATTTTTATCCGATTTGAAAATTCCGACGGTTTCGGAATCCGCGTGGCCTCCTCTTTCTTCGATCTAATAACTCCCAAACGCGTAGGACAATACAAGTGGCCGAAAACGTTCGTGAACGTAAAAATACGAAAAACGCGAAAAAAGCGGTTTTTTCGCCATATCTCAGTCTATTTTTATCCGATTTGAAAATTTCGACGGTTTCGGAATCCGCGTGGCCTCCTCTTCTTCGATCTAATAACCAATACAAGTGGCCGAAAACAAACGCGTAGGACCAATACAAGTGGCCGAAAACGTTCGTGAACGTAAAATGAACGCGAAAAAGCGGTTTTTTCGCGAAAATTCCGACGGTTTCGGAATCCGCGTGGCCTTTCTTCGATCTAATAACTCCCAAACGCGTAGTTTCGGAATCCGCGTGGCCTCTCTTCTTCGACCAAACGCGTAGGACCAAGTGGCCGAAAACGTTCGTGAACGTAAAAATACGAAAAACGCGAAAAAGCGGTTTTTTCGCCATATCTCAGTCTATTTTTATCCGATTTGAAAATTTCGACGGTTTCGGAATCCGCGTGGCCTCCTCTTTCTTCGATCTAATAACTCCCAAACGCGTAGGACCAATACAAGTGGCCGAAAACGTTCGTGAACGAAAAAACGAAAAACGCGAAAACGCGGTTTTTTCGCCATATCTCAGTCTATTTTTATCCGATTCGGAAAATTCCGACGGTTTCGGAATCCGCGTGGGCTCCTCTTTCTTTGATCTAATAGGTCCCGAACGCGTAGGACCAATACAAGTGACCGAAAACGTTCGTGAACGTAAAAACACGAAAAAACGCAAAAAGCGGTTTTATCTGCGTACCACAGTCAGTATTGTGGAAAAACCCATTTTGTAGAATTTTTTTTCACATTTTCCCGCGCAATACGCACTACGGAACGTTGTTTACGACCGAATAACAAATATTTCGTATCATCAAAACAGAAAATCGACATTCCGATCGCAATTACCACCGGATATCAATGCGGACTTTGCATAATACAGTGCTCGGTCGCCGACTGCCTATGACGTATGTGAAGAGAGATTGAAATTAAAAATACATGAAAAACGCGAAAAAGCGGTTTTTTGCCATAACTCAGTCTATTTTTATCCGATTTGAAAATTTCGACGGTTTCGGAATCCGCGTGGCCTCCTCTTTCTTCGATCTAATAACTCCCAAACGCGTAGGACCAATACAAGTGGCCGAAAACGTTCGTGAACGTAAAAATACGAAAAACGCGAAAAAGCGGTTTTTTCGCCATATCTCAGTCTATTTTTATCCGATTTGAAAATTCCGACGGTTTCGGAATCCGCGTGGCCTCCTCTTTCTTCGATCTAATAACTCCCAAACGCGTAGGACCAATACAAGTGGCCGAAAACGTTCGTGAACGTAAAAATACGAAAAAACGCGAAAAAGCGGTTTTTTCGCCATATCTCAGTCTATTTTTATCCGATTTGAAAAACGGTTTCGACGGTTTCGAATCCGCGTGGCCGCCCTCTTTCTTCGATCTAATAACTCCCAAACGCGTAGGACCAATACAAGTGGCCGAAAACGTTCGTGAACGTAAAAATACGAAAAAACGCGAAAAAGCGGTTTTTTCGCCATATCTCAGTCTATTTTTATCCGATTTGAAAATTCCGACGGTTTCGGAATCCGCGTGGCCTCCTCTTTCTTCGATCTAATAACTCCCAAACGCGTAGGACCAATACAAGTGGCCGAAAACGTTCGTGAACGTAAAAATACGAAAAACGCGAAAAAGCGTTTTTTCGCCATATCTCAGTCTATTTTTATCCGATTTGAAAATTTCGACGGTTTCGGAATCCGCGTGGCCTCCTCTCTTTCTTCGACCTAATAACTCCCAAACGCGTAGGACCAATACAAGTGGCCGAAAACGTTCGTGAACGAAAAAACGCGAAAACGCGGTTTTTTCGCCATATCTCAGTCTATTTTTATCCGATTCGGAAAATTCCGACGGTTTCGGAATCCGCGTGGGGCCTCTTTCTTTGATCTAATAGGTCCCGAACGCGTAGGACCAATACAAGTGACCGAAAACGTTCGTGAACGTAAAAACACGAAAAAACGCAAAAAGCGGTTTTATCTGCGTACCACAGTCAGTATTGTGGAAAAACCCATTTTGTAGAATTTTTTTTCACATTTTCCCGCGCAATACGCACTACGGAACGTTGTTTACGACCGAATAACAAATATTTCGTATCATCAAAACAGAAAATCGACATTCCGATCGCAATTACCACCGGATATCAATGCGGACTTTGCATAATACAGTGCTCGGTCGCCGACTGCCTATGACGTATGTGAAGAGAGATTGAAATTAAAAATACATGAAAAACGCGAAAAAGCGGTTTTTTGCCATAACTCAGTCTATTTTTATCCGATTTGAAAATTTCGACGGTTTCGGAATCCGCGTGGCCTCCTCTTTCTTCGATCTAATAACTCCCAAACGCGTAGGACCAATACAAGTGGCCGAAAACGTTCGTGAACGTAAAAATAAAAAAAAATACGAAAAAACGCGAAAAAGCGGTTTTTTCGCCATATCTCAGTCTATTTTTATCCGATTTGAAAATTCCGACGGTTTCGGAATCCGCGTGGCCTCCTCTTTCTTCGATCTAATAACTCCCAAACGCGTAGGACCAATACAAGTGGCCGAAAACGTTCGTGAACGTAAAAATACGAAAAACGCGAAAAAGCGGTTTTTTCGCCATATCTCAGTCTATTTTTATCCGATTTGGAAAATTCCGACGGTTTCGGAATCCGCGTGGCCTCCTCTTTCTTCGATCTAATAACTCCCAAACGCGTAGGACCAATACAAGTGGCCGAAAACGTTCGTGAACGTAAAAAATACGAAAAAAACGAAAAAGCGGTTTTTCGCCAACGCGTAGGACCAATACAAGTGGCCGAAAACGTTCGTGAAAAACGCGAAAAACGCGCGTTTTTTCGCCATATCTCAGTCTATTTTTATCCGATTTGAAAATTTCGACGGTTTCGGAATCCGCGTGGCCTCCTCTTTCTTCGATCTAATAACTCCCAAACGCGTAGGACCAATACAAGTGGCCGAAAACGTTCGTGAACGTAAAAATACGAAAAACGCGAAAAAGCGGTTTTTTCGCCATATCTCAGTCTATTTTTATCCGATTTGAAAATTCCGACCGGAATCCGCGTGGCCTCCTTTCTTCGATCTAATAACTCCCAAACGCGTAGGACCAATACAAGTGGCCGAAAACGTTCGTGAACGTAAAAATACGAAAAACGCGAAAAAGCGGTTTTTTCGCCATATCTCAGTCTATTTTTATCCGATTTAGAAAATTTCGACGGTTTCGGAATCCGCGTGGCCTCCTCTTTCTTCGATCTAATAACTCCCAAACGCGTAGGACCAATACAAGTGGCCGAAAAACGTTCGTGAACGAAAAAAACGCGAAAACGCGGTTTTTTCGCCATATCTCAGTCTATTTTTATCCGATTCGGAAAATTCCGACGGTTTCGGAATCCGCGTGGGCTCCTCTTTCTTTGATCTAATAGGTCCCGAACGCGTAGGACCAATACAAGTGACCGAAAACGTTCGTGAACGTAAAAACACGAAAAAACGCAAAAAGCGGTTTTATCTGCGTACCACAGTCAGTATTGTGGAAAAACCCATTTTGTAGAATTTTTTTTCACATTTTCCCGCGCAATACGCACTACGGAACGTTGTTTACGACCGAATAACAAATATTTCGTATCATCAAAACAGAAAATCGACATTCCGATCGCAATTACCACCGGATATCAATGCGGACTTTTGCATAATACAGTGCTCGGTCGCCGACTGCCTATGACGTATGTGAAGAGAGATTGAAATTAAAAATACATGAAAAACGCGAAAAAGCGGTTTTTTGCCATAACTCAGTCTATTTTTATCCGATTTGAAACGGTTTCGAAACGGTTTCGGAATCCGCGTGGCCTCTTTCTTCGATCTAATAACTCCCAAACGCGTAGGACCAATACAAGTGGCCGAAAACGTTCGTGAACGTAAAAATACGAAAAACGCGAAAAAGCGGTTTTTTCGCCATATCTCAGTCTATTTTTATCCGATTTGGAAAATTCCGACGGTTTCGGAATCCGCGTGGCCTCCTCTTTCTTCGATCTAATAACTCCCAAACGCGTAGGACCAATACAAGTGGCCGAAAATCGTTCGTGAACGTAAAAAATACGAAAAACGCGAAAAAAGCGGTTTTTTCGCCATATCTCAGTCTATTTTTATCCGATTTGAAAATTCGACGGTTTCGGAATCCGCGTGGCCTCCTCTTTCTTCGATCTAATAACTCCCAAACGCGTAGGACCAATACAAGTGGCCGAAAACGTTCGTGAACGAAAAAAACGCGAAAAACGCGGTTTTTTCGCCATATCTCAGTCTATTTTTATCCGATTCGGAAAATTCCGACGGTTTCGGAATCCGCGTGGGCTCCTCTTTCTTTGATCTAATAGGTCCCGAACGCGTAGGACCAATACAAGTGACCGAAAACGTTCGTGAACGTAAAAACACGAAAAAACGCAAAAAGCGGTTTTATCTGCGTACCACAGTCAGTATTGTGGAAAAACCCATTTTGTAGAATTTTTTTTTTTCACATTTTCCCGCGCAATACGCACTACGGAACGTTGTTTACGACCGAATAACAAATATTTCGTATCATCAAAACAGAAAATCGACATTCCGATCGCAATTACCACCGGATATCAATGCGGACTTTGCATAATACAGTGCTCGGTCGCCGACTGCCTATGACGTATGTGAAGAGAGATTGAAATTAAAAATACATGAAAAACGCGAAAAAGCGGTTTTTTGCCATAACTCAGTCTATTTTTATCCGATTTGAAAATTTCGACGGTTTCGGAATCCGCGTGGCCTCCTCTTTCTTCGATCTAATAACTCCCAAACGCGTAGGACCAATACAAGTGGCCGAAAACGTTCGTGAACGTAAAAATACGAAAAACGCGAAAAAGCGGTTTTTTCGCCATATCTCAGTCTATTTTTATCCGATTTGAAAATTCCGACGGTTTCGGAATCCGCGTGGCCTCCTCTTTCTTCGATCTAATAACTCCCAAACGCGTAGGACCAATACAAGTGGCCGAAAACGTTCGTGAACGTAAAAATACGAAAAACGCGAAAAAGCGGTTTTTTCGCCATATCTCAGTCTATTTTTATCCGATTTGAAAATTCCGACGGTTTCGGAATCCGCGTGGCCTCTCTTTCTTCGATCTAATAACTCCCAAACGCGTAGGACCAATACAAGTGGCCGAAAACGTTCGTGAACGTAAAAATACGAAAAAACGCGAAAAAGCGGTTTTTTCGCCATATCTCAGTCTATTTTTATCCGATTTGAAAATTCCGACGGTTTCGGAATCCGCGTGGCCTCCTCTTTCTTCGATCTAATAACTCCCAAACGCGTAGGACCAATACAAGTGGCCGAAAACGTTCGTGAACGTAAAAATACGAAAAACGCGAAAAAGCGGTTTTTTCGCCATATCTCAGTCTATTTTATCCGATTTGAAAATTTCGACGGTTTCGAATCCGCGTGGCCCTCTTTCTTCGATCTAATAACTCCCAAACGCGTAGGACCAATACAAGTGGCCGAAAACGTTCGTGAACGAAAAAAACGCGAAAAACGCGGTTTTTTCGCCATATCTCAGTCTATTTTTATCCGATTCGGAAAATTCCGACGGTTTCGGAATCCGCGTGGGCCTCTTTCTTTGATCTAATAGGTCCCGAACGCGTAGGACCAATACAAGTGACCGAAAACGTTCGTGAACGTAAAAACACGAAAAAACGCAAAAAGCGGTTTTATCTGCGTACCACAGTCAGTATTGTGGAAAAACCCATTTTGTAGAATTTTTTTTCACATTTTCCCGCGCAATACGCACTACGGAACGTTGTTTACGACCGAATAACAAATATTTCGTATCATCAAAACAGAAAATCGACATTCCGATCGCAATTACCACCGGATATCAATGCGGACTTTGCATAATACAGTGCTCGGTCGCCGACTGCCTATGACGTATGTGAAGAGAGATTGAAATTAAAAATACATGAAAAACGCGAAAAAGCGGTTTTTTGCCATAACTCAGTCTATTTTTATCCGATTTGAAAATTTCGACGGTTTCGGAATCCGCAAACGGCCTCCTCTTTCTTCGATCTAATAACTCCCAAACGCGTAGGACCAATACAAGTGGCCGAAAACGTTACAAGTGGTGAAAACGTTCGTGAACGTAAAAACGAAAAAACGCGAAAAAGCGGTTTTTTCGCCATATCTCAGTCTATTTTTATCCGATTTGAAAATTCCGACGGTTTCGGAATCCGCGTGGCCTCTTTCTCTTTCTTCGATCTAATAACTCCCAAACGCGTAGGACCAATACAAGTGGCCGAAAACGTTCGTGAACGTAGGACCAAAAAACGAAAAATACGAAAAACGCGAAAAAGCGGTTTTTTCGCCATATCTCAGTCTATTTTTATCCGATTTGAAAATTTCGACGGTTTCGGAATCCGCGTGGCCTCCTCTTTCTTCGATCTAATAACTCCCAAACGCGTAGGACCAATACAAGTGGCCGAAAACGTTCGTGAACGTAAAAAACGAAAAAACGCGAAAAACGCGGTTTTTTCGCCATATCTCAGTCTATTTTTATCCGATTCGGAAAATTCCGACGGTTTCGGAATCCGCGTGAACGTAAAAAACGGGGCCTCTTTCTTTGATCTAATAGGTCCCGAACGCGTAGGACCAATACAAGTGACCGAAAACGTTCGTGAACGTAAAAACACGAAAAAACGCAAAAAGCGGTTTTATCTGCGTACCACAGTCAGTATTGTGGAAAAACCCATTTTGTAGAATTTTTTTTCACATTTTCCCGCGCAATACG
Source organism: Slavum lentiscoides (assembly GCA_032441835.1). Classification (NCBI taxonomy): domain Eukaryota; kingdom Metazoa; phylum Arthropoda; class Insecta; order Hemiptera; family Aphididae; genus Slavum; species Slavum lentiscoides. The sequence continues at coordinate 34,195 of JAIVES010000177.1, forward strand.
CACTACGGAACGTTGTTTACGACCGAATAACAAATATTTCGTATCATCAAAACAGAAAATCGACATTCCGATCGCAATTACCACCGGATATCAATGCGGACTTTGCATAATACAGTGCTCGGTCGCCGACTGCCTATGACGTATGTGAAGAGAGATTGAAATTAAAAATACATGAAAAACGCGAAAAAGCGGTTTTTTGCCATAACTCAGTCTATTTTTATCCGATTTGAAAATTTCGACGGTTTCGGAATCCGCGTGGCCTCTCTTTCTTCGATCTAATAACTCCCAAACGCGTAGGACCAATACAAGTGGCCGAAAACGTTCGTGAACGTAAAAATACGAAAAACGCGAAAAAGCGTTTTTTTTCGCTATATCTCAGTCTATTTTTATCCGATTTGAAAATTTCGACGGTTTCGGAAAATTCGACGGTTTCGTGGCCTCCTCTTTCTTCGATCTAATAACTCCCAAACGCGTAGGACCAATACAAGTGGCCGAAAACGTTCGTGAACGTAAAAATACGAAAAACGCGAAAAAGCGGTTTTTTCGCCATATCTCAGTCTATTTTTATCCGATTTGAAAATTTCGACGGTTTCGAATCCGCGTGGCCTCCTCTTTCTTCGATCTAATAACTCCCAAACGCGTAGGACCAATACAAGTGGCCGAAAACGTTCGTGAACGAAAAAAACGCGAAAAACGCGGTTTTTTCGCCATATCTCAGTCTATTTTTATCCGATTCGGAAAATTCCGACGGTTTCGGAATCCGCGTGGGCGCCTCTTTCTTTGATCTAATAGGTCCCGAACGCGTAGGACCAATACAAGTGACCGAAAACGTTCGTGAACGTAAAAACACGAAAAAACGCAAAAAGCGGTTTTATCTGCGTACCACAGTCAGTATTGTGGAAAAACCCATTTTGTAGAATTTTTTTTCACATTTTCCCGCGCAATACGCACTACGGAACGTTGTTTACGACCGAATAACAAATATTTCGTATCATCAAAACAGAAAATCGACATTCCGATCGCAATTACCACCGGATATCAATGCGGACTTTGCATAATACAGTGCTCGGTCGCCGACTGCCTATGACGTATGTGAAGAGAGATTGAAATTAAAAATACATGAAAAACGCGAAAAAGCGGTTTTTTGCCATAACTCAGTCTATTTTTATCCGATTTGAAAATTTCGACGGTTTCGGAATCCGCGTGGCCTCCTCTTTCTTCGATCTAATAACTCCCAAACGCGTAGGACCAATACAAGTGGCCGAAAACGTTCGTGAACGTAAAAATACGAAAAACGCGAAAAAGCGGTTTTTTCGCTATATCTCAGTCTATTTTTATCCGATTTGAAAATTCCGACGGTTTCGGAATCCGCGTGGCCTCCTCTTTCTTCGATCTAATAACTCCCAAACGCGTAGGACCAATACAAGTGGCCGAAAAACGTTCGTGAACGTAAAAAATACGAAAAAAACGCGAAAAAACGGTTTTTTCGCCATATCTCAGTCTATTTTTATCCGATTTGGAAAATTTCGACGGTTTCGGAATCCGCGTGGCCTCCTCTTTCTTCGATCTAATAACTCCCAAACGCGTAGGACCAATACAAGTGGCCGAAAAACGTTCGTGAACGATAAAAACGCGAAAAACGCGGTTTTTTCGCCATATCTCAGTCTATTTTTATCCGATTTGGAAAATTCCGACGGTTTCGGAATCCGCGTGGCCTCCTCTTTCTTCGATCTAATAACTCCCAAACGCGTAGGACCAATACAAGTGGCCGAAAACGTTCGTGAACGTAAAAACACGAAAA
>JAIVES010000033.1:0-31309 GCA_032441835.1 Slavum lentiscoides
AATAGACTAGCCGTGTTTGGTATCAAATAGGTAGCCGATCACGCGAGAAAATCATTTGCCGCAAAAATTTGCAATTTGAGCAAAATATCGATCGAAATATCGATTTTAGTGTTTTGCGCGGGAAAATACGGTCAAAAATGTCCAACACAACGGGTTTTTCCACATTTCTCACCATCTATTTGTCTCCGAGACCTCAATTATACACCAAACAAAAGCTACGGGCGTCGTATTTGTATTTCTGTAGAAAATTCTAAATCGGATAAAAACTGACGGAGATATAGCACAAAAACCGCGTGTTTTGCGTTTTTTTTCGTGTTCTTCGCGTTTTTTTCGTGTTTTTTACGTTCACGAACGTTTTTCGGCCACTTGTATTGGTCCTACGCGTTTGGGACCTATTAGATCGAAGAAAGAGGAGGCCACGCGGATTCCGAAACCGTCGGAATTTTTCGAATCGGATAAAAATAGACTGAGATATGGCGAAAAAATCGCTTTTCTCGCGTTTTTTTTCGTGTTTTTTACGTTCACGAACGTTTTTCGGCCACTTGTATTGTTCCTACGCGTTTGGGACCTATTAGATCGAAGAAAGAGGAGGCCACGCGGATTCCGAAACCGTCGAAATTTTCCAAATCGGATAAAAATAGACTGAGATATGGCGAAAAACCGCTTTTTTCTGTTTTGATGACCCGAAATATTTGGTATTCGTTCGTAAACAACATTCCATAGTGCGTATTGCGCGGGAAAATATGAAAAAAAAAGGTCCAACAAAACGGGTTTTTTCCATTTATCTCGGCATCTATTGGTCTCCGAGACCTTGTTTATATACCAAACGACAGATACGGACGTCAGGTTGCTTTTTCCGTCAAAAAATTCAAGATACGTTCATTTTCCTAGAAGATATGGGGGTTTGAAACCAAAAAAAAAATTCGACAAACGAAAAAAACGCTGTTTTTTGGAAAATATGCGCGCATTTTGCGAATTCATACCCTATTAACATACATCATAATCAACAAGAGAACGAGATCTATCTCATCGAAAAGACGGAATTAAGATTTCGTAAAAACTCAGGTCGTAGCGCCGATTTTTCTGTTTCGATGAAGCCATAAAAGTGCAAAAAAAAAAATGGTCAAACGCCCATTTCAGGCGGTTCCAATAGGAATAGACTAGCCGTGTTTGGTATCAAATAGGTAGCCGATCACGCGAGAAAATCATTTGCCGCAAAAAATTTGCAATTTGAGCAAAATATCGATCGAAATATCGATTTTTAGTGTTTTGCGCGGGAAAATACGGTCAAAAAATGTCCAACACAACGGGTTTTTTCCACATTTCTCACCATCTATTTGTCTCCGAGACCTCAATTATACACCAAACAAAAGCTACGGGCGTCGTATTTGTATTTCTGTAGAAAAATTCTAAATCGGATAAAAACTGACGGAGATATAGCACAAAAACCGCGTGTTTTGCGTTTTTCGCGTTCACGAACGTTTTTCGGCCACTTGTATTGGTCCTACGCGTTTGGGACCTATTAGATCGAAGAAAGAGGAGGCCACGCGGATTCCGAAACCGTCGGAATTTTTCGAATCGGATAAAAATAGACTGAGATATGGCGAAAAAACCGCTTTTTTCTGTTTTGATGACCCGAAATATTTGGTATTCGTTCGTAAACAACATTCCATAGTGCGTATTGCGCGGGAAAATATGAAAAAAAGGTCCAACAAAACGGGTTTTTCCATTTATCTCGGCATCTATTGGTCTCCGAGACCTTGTTTATATACCAAACGACAGATACGGACGTCAGGTTGCTTTTTCCGTCAAAAATTCAAGATACGTTCATTTTCCTAGAAGATATGGGGTTTGAAACCAAAAAAAATTCGACAAACGAAAAAACGCTGTTTTTGAAAATATGCGCGCATTTTGCGAATTCATACCCTATTAACATACATCATAATCAACAAGAGAACGAGATCTATCTCATCGAAAAGACGGAATTAAGATTTCGTAAAACTCAGGTCGTAGCGCCGATTTTTCTGTTTCGATGAAGCCATAAAAGTGCAAAAAAAAATGGTCAAACGCCCATTTCAGGCGGTTCCAATAGGAATAGACTAGCCGTGTTTGGTATCAAATAGGTAGCCGATCACGCGAGAAAATCATTTGCCGCAAAAATTTGCAATTTGAGCAAAATATCGATCGAAATATCGATTTTAGTGTTTTGCGCGGGAAAATACGGTCAAAAAATGTCCAACACAACGGGTTTTTTCCACATTTCTCACCATCTATTTGTCTCCGAGACCTCAATTATACACCAAACAAAAGCTACGGGCGTCGTATTTGTATTTCTGTAGAAAAATTCTAAATCGGATAAAAACTGACGGAGATATAGCACAAAAACCGCGTGTTTTGCGTTTTTTTTCGTGTTTTTCGCGTTTTTTTCGTGTTTTTTACGTTCACGAACGTTTTTCGGCCACTTGTATTGGTCCTACGCGTTTGGGACCTATTAGATCGAAGAAAGAGGAGGCCACGCGGATTCCGAAACCGTCGGAATTTTTCGAATCGGATAAAAATAGACTGAGATATGGCGAAAAAACCGCTTTTTTCTGTTTTGATGACCCGAAATATTTGGTATTCGTTCGTAAACAACATTCCATAGTGCGTATTGCGCGGGAAAATATGAAAAAAAAAGGTCCAACAAAACGGGTTTTTTCCATTTATCTCGGCATCTATTGGTCTCCGAGACCTTGTTTATATACCAAACGACAGATACGGACGTCAGGTTGCTTTTTCCGTCAAAAAATTCAAGATACGTTCATTTTCCTAGAAGATATGGGGGTTTGAAACCAAAAAAAAAAATTCGACAAACGAAAAAAACGCTGTTTTTTGAAAATATGCGCGCATTTTGCGAATTCATACCCTATTAACATACATCATAATCAACAAGAGAACGAGATCTATCTCATCGAAAAGACGGAATTAAGATTTCGTAAAAACTCAGGTCGTAGCGCCGATTTTTCTGTTTCGATGAAGCCATAAAAGTGCAAAAAAAAAATGGTCAAACGCCCATTTCAGGCGGTTCCAATAGGAATAGACTAGCCGTGTTTGGTATCAAATAGGTAGCCGATCACGCGAGAAAATCATTTGCCGCAAAAATTTGCAATTTGAGCAAAATATCGATCGAAATATCGATTTTAGTGTTTTGCGCGGGAAAATACGGTCAAAAAATGTCCAACACAACGGGTTTTTTCCACATTTCTCACCATCTATTTGTCTCCGAGACCTCAATTATACACCAAACAAAAGCTACGGGCGTCGTATTTGTATTTCTGTAGAAAAATTCTAAATCGGATAAAAACTGACGGAGATATAGCACAAAAACCGCGTGTTTTGCGTTTTTTTTCGTGTTTTTCGCGTTTTTTTCGTGTTTTTTACGTTCACGAACGTTTTTCGGCCACTTGTATTGGTCCTACGCGTTTGGGACCTATTAGATCGAAGAAAGAGGAGGCCACGCGGATTCCGAAACCGTCGGAATTTTTCGAATCGGATAAAAATAGACTGAGATATGGCGAAAAAACCGCTTTTTTCTGTTTTGATGACCCGAAATATTTGGTATTCGTTCGTAAACAACATTCCATAGTGCGTATTGCGCGGAAAATATGAAAAAAAAAGGTCCAACAAAACGGGTTTTTTCCATTTATCTCGGCATCTATTGGTCTCCGAGACCTTGTTTATATACCAAACGACAGATACGGACGTCAGGTTGCTTTTTCCGTCAAAAAATTCAAGATACGTTCATTTTCCTAGAAGATATGGGGGTTTGAAACCAAAAAAAATTCGACAAACGAAAAAACGCTGTTTTTGGAAAATATGCGCGCATTTTGCGAATTCATACCCTATTAACATACATCATAATCAACAAGAGAACGAGATCTATCTCATCGAAAAGACGGAATTAAGATTTCGTAAAACTCAGGTCGTAGCGCCGATTTTTCTGTTTCGATGAAGCCATAAAGTGCAAAAAAAAATGGTCAAACGCCCATTTCAGGCGGTTCCAATAGGAATAGACTAGCCGTGTTTGGTATCAAATAGGTAGCCGATCACGCGAGAAAATCATTTGCCGCAAAAATTTGCAATTTGAGCAAAATATCGATCGAAATATCGATTTTAGTGTTTTGCGCGGGAAAATACGGTCAAAAATGTCCAACACAACGGGGTTTTTTCCACATTTTCACCATCTATTTGTCTCCGAGACCTCAATTATACACCAAACAAAAGCTACGGGCGTCGTATTTGTATTTCTGTAGAAAATTCTAAATCGGATAAAACTGACGGAGATATAGCACAAAAACCGCGTGTTTTGCGTTTTTTTCGTGTTTTTCGCGTTTTTTCGTGTTTTTACGTTCACGAACGTTTTTCGGCCACTTGTATTGGTCCTACGCGTTTGGGACCTATTAGATCGAAGAAAGAGGAGGCCACGCGGATTCCGAAACCGTCGGAAATTTTCGAATCGGATAAAATAGACTGAGATATGGCGAAAAACCGCTTTTTCTGTTTTGATGACCTGAAATATTTGGTATTCGTTCGTAAACAACATTCCATAGTGCGTATTGCGCGGGAAAATATGAAAAAAAAAGGTCCAACAAAACGGGTTTTTTCCATTTATCTCGGCATCTATTGGTCTCGAGACCTTGTTTATATACCAAACGACAGATACGGACGTCAGGTTGCTTTTTCCGTCAAAAAATTCAAGATACGTTCATTTTCCTAGAAGATATGGGGGTTTGAAACCAAAAAAAAAAATTCGACAAACGAAAAAAACGCTGTTTTTTGGAAAATATGCGCTTTTTTCGAATTCATACCCTATTAACATACATCATAATCAACAAGAGAACGAGATCTATCTCATCGAAAAGACGGAATTAAGATTTCGTAAAAACTCAGGTCGTAGCGCCGATTTTTCTGTTTCGATGAAGCCATAAAAGTGCAAAAAAAAAAAATGGTCAAACGCCCATTTCAGGCGGTTCCAATAGGAATAGACTAGCCGTGTTTGGTATCAAATAGGTAGCCGATCACGCGAGAAAATCATTTGCCGCAAAAAATTTGCAATTTGAGCAAAATATCGATCGAAATATCGATTTTTAGTGTTTTGCGCGGGAAAATACGGTCAAAAATGTCCAACACAACGGGTTTTTTCCACATTTTTCACCATCTATTTGTCTCCGAGACCTCAATTATACACCAAACAAAAGCTACGGGCGTCGTATTTGTATTTCTGTAGAAAAATTCTAAATCGGATAAAAACTGACGGAGATATAGCACAAAAACCGCGTGTTTTGCGTTTTTTTCGTGTTTTTCGCGTTTTTTTCGTGTTTTTTACGTTCACGAACGTTTTTCGGCCACTTGTATTGGTCCTACGCGTTTGGGACCTATTAGATCGAAGAAAGAGGAGGCCACGCGGATTCCGAAACCGTCGGAATTTTTCGAATCGGATAAAAATAGACTGAGATATGGCGAAAAAATCGCTTTTCTCGCGTTTTTTTTTCGTGTTTTTTACGTTCACGAACGTTTTTCGGCCACTTGTATTGTTCCTACGCGTTTGGGACCTATTAGATCGAAGAAAGAGGAGGCCACGCGGATTCCGAAACCGTCGAAATTTTCCAAATCGGATAAAAATAGACTGAGATATGGCGAAAAAACCGCTTTTTTCTGTTTTGATGACCCGAAATATTTGGTATTCGTTCGTAAACAACATTCCATAGTGCGTATTGCGCGGGAAAATATGAAAAAAAAAGGTCCAACAAAACGGGTTTTTTCCATTTATCTCGGCATCTATTGGTCTCCGAGACCTTGTTTATATACCAAACGACAGATACGGACGTCAGGTTGCTTTTTCCGTCAAAAAATTCAAGATACGTTCATTTTCCTAGAAGATATGAGGGTTTGAAACAAAAAAAAATTCGACAAACGAAAAACGCTGTTTTTTGGAAAATATGCGCGCATTTTGCGAATTCATACCCTATTAACATACATCATAATCAACAAGAGAACGAGATCTATCTCATCGAAAAGACGGAATTAAGATTTCGTAAAAACTCAGGTCGTAGCGCCGATTTTTCTGTTTCGATGAAGCCACAAAAGTGCAAAAAAAAAATGGTCAAACGCCCATTTCAGGCGGTTCCAATAGGAATAGTGTATACGACGATTGCTATAGGAATAAAGTACCCCTGGGTTGAGTCCAAAAACGACACCACACAGAAATGTATATTTCTGCGCCGTGAAAAGTGCAGGCAATTATTTCTGTGCTCCGTGAAGTGCGTAGATAGGCAACTTATTTGGGTTGCGCCTTGGAAACCATTGATAGGCAACTTATTTAGATTGCCCTTTTAAGAACGTTTGATACACAGCACCGATGGTATAATGACGATTTACGACAGTACCGGAACAAAATAAATCACTGAGAGCGGAAACGAAAGGATTTAAGGACAAGATGACGAAAAGAAAACTAGTAACGAAATCACACAGACGGTTAAGAAAAAATAGTAACGTATGAAAACAATAATAATATAATACGGTTGCTGTATTATTTGTACAACGATTGAGTAAATAAGAATAATTTCACAAGAAAATGTGACAAATCACAGCAACAAAAAAAATCGCGGATTTTGACAATAGTAATAATAATAATAACAATAATAAAATAAGTAATAAAAAAAAGGTACTCACAGAACACGAAATTGCAGACTGGCCAGTTGCTGTACCTATATAAATTTGTAACTAACGACAATATAAAAATACAACGTATACAATAACAAAAAACAAACGACGACGTCCAATTTGGTGGCTACCACGGAGTTGAGAGACGGCCAGACGTGAATACTTCACGATTCAAAGGAGACGTGACGCCCGCAATACGTGGTTGTACAACGACGGATGAAAATACGATTCAACGCGGCGACGGATTTAATTTACAGTAAAAAAAAAACACGATATTGCCGCAATGGCGAATATAGAGCGTCACGGCGGTTCGGTTTAATGAAACGACAAACTAAAGGAAAAAAAACCGAGTAAAAATTCATGCCACAGTGGCGAATGCGGAATATTTCGCGCGACGGGTGAAGAACGACAACAAAAACATGAATCGCGTAAAAGGGCGTTGGCCGTATTATCAGAATACAATAATAATACGAATGATAATAACAACAATAATAATAATAATACACATACATATATATACATCAGGTTTATTAAGGACGGGGCGATTAGAAGGTATGCCATATAATTACCGTCGTATGATTACGTCGTATGATTTGTATTTGATACGTCGCGTACTGTGCAGACCCATATTTTTTTTACTTATTTTGCGTAATATTCATAAACATACTGCCCACGTTAACTGTGTCCAGCAGTTAAGATATTGGAAGTGGACACAACTTAACAACAGGTCGTTTTAGAATTCCGTTTGATGTGTGGATAGTGGCAACTCGAGCTATTCCATCTTGACCGGGATGTAGTTGAATTATGCGTCCGAGTTTCCAAGTTAGTGGAGCAGTGGGTTCACGAATAAGAACTAACGTGTCTATGGTCAGGTTGTCCTGATGGTTTGTCCATTTTGTTCGGCGCTGAAGAGTCTGGATGTATTCCATCTGCCAACGTTTCCAGAAGTGAATGTGAAGATCCTTAATCAATCTCCAACGTTGAAGTCTGGATATGGGAAGAGCATCAACGTCTGGGTCTACATTAGCGGTGCTGGGCATAAGTGTTAAAAATGACTCGGGGTGAGCGCCTCGAAATCGAGGGTCAGAACTTAATGCGCCCAATGGACGGGAGTTCAATGTTGACTCAATTCGGCTGAATAGTGTGTTGAGTTCTTCATATTTTAATCGCTGAAGTCCAATAGAACGATAGAGCAGGTTTTTAACGGATTTCACACCAGCCTCCCACAGTCCGCCAAAATGCGGAGCGGATGGTGGATTAAAATGCCAACTAATATTGCGAGTCGCGAGGTATTTTTTACAGCTATCTTGGTATTCGTTTGAATGGGTGAAGTGATCAACCGTTTTGAATAAATTAGATGCACCCAGGAAATTTGTGCCGCAATCACTGTGCATCTGTGTGACTGGACCTCTACGGGAAAGAAATCGACAAAATGCCATTAAAACGTTTCAGTGGACAGATCGGAAGCCAATTCCAAATGTAATGCAGTGGTGGTCATACAGACGAACAAACAGAGGTACGCCTGGGTAGATGAATTGCGACGAGTTGTTGTGGATTTTAACGTAAAAGGACCTGCGTAGTCAACTCCGGTAATCATAAATGGTTTGATCTGTTGCAATCGGAATTTTGGTAGATCTCCATGAAAGGTTGAATGCTGCGCGGGCGAAGTCTATAACAGGCGATACAGTGTCGAAGCCGAGATCGAATTACTTGACGACTTGATATAATCCAGTACTGTTGCTGTATTATAGATTGCAACGTCGTGGCACCAGGATGATTGTGCTGGTGATGGAACTCTTCGATCACTAAATCAGTTAATCTGTGTGAACGTGGTAACAAGATTGGGTGTTTTTGTTCGTAAGGTATATCCGCATTACCTAAACGACCGCCAAAACGAAAGATCCCATCTTCATCAAGAAATAAATTGAGACCTCGTAGCTTACTTAAACCCTTATCTGTTGGCCTTTGAACGCGTATGTATTCGTCTGGGAAATTTTGATGTTGCACACTAATAATGATATGTTTAAGCGCTTGGGCGAGTTCAGTACCAGACACAACAGTGGTTTTTGGTTTGCATTTGCTGAAGACTCTTCTGCAGTACGCCACAATATGCAATATCTTTTGCAACGATGAAAATGTAGTGAGCAGGTGGTCAAATAGAGTACTTGGTGTATTAACAACAAGGGTAGTACATCTAGCCTCGAGATTTGTCACACCGGAGTCATGTGATTTGGAGGTCGGTGGCCATGTACTTTTATCTTGAGAAAGAAAGCCGGGCCCGTTCCACCACATGAGATGTTGCACTAAATCAAACGGATAAAGTCCACGTGATGCGCAATCAACTGGATTGTCCGTAGTTGACACATATCGCCAAATAGAGGGGGGTGTGAGCGTTTGAATTTGGCTTGTGCGATTTGCCACGAATGTAGCCCACCGATGTGGAGACGATTGGATCCATGCCAAGGTGGTCATTGAGTCTGTCCACGCTTGCATGGCATCGATTGATATTATGGACTTCAAACATTCATGCACAACGTGTAATAATTTTGCGGCGAGCAAGGCTCCACACAGCTCAAACGGGGAATCGTCACACGCTTTAATGGTGCGACCTTGGTCTTCGCCATGATCAGATGGCATTTCACAGTTAAACCATTATCATAACGCAAGTACACCGCAGCTGCATAGCCTTTCTCCGAACTATCGGAAAAGGTGTGGAGTTCATATTTAACATCTCCATCCATGGTTATTCGACGTGGAATCTGCACTTGCTGTATGCATTCGAGCTCTGACTGGTAACGGTTCCACATTATTTGCACATGTTCCGGCACGGGGTCATCCCAACCCATACCCGCTGTCCACAGCAACTGCATCATGTGCTTTGTTATGAAAGTACTAGGTGCAAGGAAGCCTAACGGATCAAAAATCCGAGCCAACTCTGATAAAATGGAGCGTTTTGTGACTTTAACGTTTGAAAGGTGGACAGTGTAGGAGAAGTGGTCCTGTTTTGGGTTCCACTGCATGCCTAGTATCTTGAGCCCAGTTTCGACGTCATCATTAAACAGCACTTCAAGTGAGATTGAGCGATCATCCTCTGGTACAGCATTTAGAATGGCAGGCGAATTACTTGCCCATTTTCGCAGGTAGAATTGACCCTGAGCACATAATGCTATCACTTGTTGCTGACACACTAGAGCCATTTCTCCGAATTTGCCCCAGTCAGGATATCGTCGACGAATGTATCCTGCATAATCACGTTGGCTGCCACTGGATATTGTTTTTCCCCAATTTTCGCAAGATGTTGCAACGTACGTAAAGCTTGATGGGGTGCACATGAGGTTCCGTACGTGACAGTACATAGTCGGTACTCGTCAATAGGCATAGTATTATCAAAACGCCACAAGATACGGAGATAATCTCTATCTTCTGGGTGGATTTCGATCTGCCTATACATTTGCTTTATGTCCGCAGTAAACAATATTTTATGAACACGCGAACGGATCAAGATTTTTGACAAGTCCTGTTGGAGTTTCCGACCAGTTAACAAGCTATTATTTAATGAGTGACCAGCTGTCGTCCTGGCAGAAGCATCGAACACCACTCTTAATTTTGTTGTTTGACTATCTGGTCGTATAATGCAGTGGTGCGGAATGTAATAACAATATGGAGTTATTCTTTGATGTAATGGAACAATTTCCATATGTTGACATTCCAAGTAGTCTCTCATAAACTCGGTGTACTGTTGTCGGAGTATTGGATCACGTGATAACCGATGTTCTAAGTAATGAAAACGTTTTTGTGCTATGCTCCTCGAATCTCCTAGTATGGGACGTGGAATCTTAAATGGCAATGCAAGACTGAATCTTCCAGAATCCAGTCGCTTTATGGACGCTGTGAATATCGATTCCGCTTGAATTTCCTCCGGGCTCAAATGTTGTGTGTGAGGTGGTTCTTCTATTTCCCAAAATTTAGTCAACGATTGCTCTAATGAAGTATCCGTGTTGACTAGAAATGCATTGACTGCTGTCTCAGTAGTAGGCGTAGCTGGGCCCATCAATACCCATCCAAATAAGGTACCAAATGCAGTTGGATGTAACGGATGACCTGCAACACGGGTACCCGTGAGAAGAGACGGAGCGACGTCTGCTCCCAACAACAGGTCAATTGGTCCTGGAGTATTGAATGTTGGGTCAGCTAAATCTAAATTATTTAAATGGGGCCATGACATCGATGTAAGTGTAGATTGAGGTACTGCATCTGTAATTTTAGGCACAATAAAACATCAAGTGAAATAGAAGGCACATCCTTACCAATTGGTGACATTGTAATTGATGTCATTCCAGATACCATGTTGACCGATGTGGCTCCAAATGCACTGATATGAGTTGAGCAATGACGCTGGGGTAAAACAACCGATCTGCACATTGCTTCGTTATGAAACTGACCTGGGCTCCAGTGTCTAACAGTGCCCTCAACGTGTGGTGTTCATTTGTAAAGGATGAAACATTGACCAGTAATGTTGAAAGTAACACTAATGAAGGCTTAACAGGACCAACAAGCATTGAAATATTTTGTTGTGTATTTTCGCTATCTGATACGTTCGGTGGAAAATGTAATAAAGTGTGATGATGCCGTTTACAAGATTGACAAGTATGTTTTGATGGGCATCCAGCAGAGGAATGTCCAGCACCCAAGCAGTTGATACATAACTGTAATCGTTTAATGGTTTGAAACCGTTCATTTGGTGTCTGTTTTTGGAAAAGAGGGCATTGACGTATCGAATGAGATTTCTTACACAGAGTGCAGCTCGAATTTGACACTGCCGATTGATTTGTAGTTGCTACCAGTATTTTGAAGACATCGAATTGCGTGGGTTTTGACGAACTGGTTTATGTTGAAACTTAGGGACAGGTTGAAATGGTTTTTTTGATGGTAGAGAATTAGACGGAGGTGACCATACTTCGGCAGATCTCACATTGCTTCGTAAAAACTCAACGAAGGCGGTAACACTCGGCATATGTTGATCTCCGACCACGAACTCCCCATCGAGAACGCAACTCATAATCAAGGTGTTTTCGAAGATATGCACCAACAGCGGACTCAAGAGCGAGTTATAAATTCAAGGTTGTCAAGAGCAGCAGTATGTTCCAGTATAGAGTTAAGGAGGGTTTTAATCGACTGCGCATCATTGACTTTGACTACGTGAGATGCGAGTAATGCATCCAGATGAATCCGAGCTAAGTCCCGTTTGTTTCCATATCTGGCCCGCAGAATCTCCCAAGCACTTCTATAGTTCGCTGATGTCAATGATAGATGCGACACTAAGGTTAACGGTTCCCTTCGAGCGAAGTCTTTAAATATTCAAATTTTTCGAGATCTGTTAGTTCTGGAGCATGAGACAAAATCGAATTGAATAGATCGTCAAATCCTTGCCATTCAGTCAGAACTCCGCGGAAAGTCGGAAATTTACGTTTTGGAAGTTGGAAACACGATAGATTAGTTGAGTTTAATGACTGATTTACAGTTGTCGGAAGAGTGGTGGACACGTCTGTCTGTGGCGATAACGACAGATTGTGGACGTCAGCAAAAGCAGCCAGTTCATAATATAAATTGTCAAACGAATCAATTAACGAAGCACTAGCACTGTTATCCTTAACGTCACTAGGCGCTACTCCTTTGGCGACCGCGGATTCCATAATCTGAATATCACTCTCAACATTGCGACGAACTTCCTTTAACTCTTGTAACATACTTTTGATTTTAGCATGCTTACCCACATGTGCTTGATCACTCTTAAATTCGATTGATGCTTTGATGAACGTTGTCATTCGGTTTATGCAACGCACAACTCGTGCTTTTGCCTCTACATACGAAAGTGTTGACTCCATCATTTTAAATTAGAATTTTCCAGAGACTGTAACAAAGGGTGGTCACGGTTTGTTTCGGTAATATCCAGTTCGAAGGACCAAAAATGTATACGACGATTGCTATAGGAATAAAGTACCCTGGGTTGAGTCCAAAACGACACCACACAGAAATGTATATTTCTGCGCCGTGAAAAGTGCAGGTAGGCAATTATTTCTGTGCTCCGTGAAGTGCGTAGATAGTCGATTTTTAGTGTTTTGCGCGGGAAAATACGGTCAAAAATGTCCAACACAACGGGTTTTTCACATTTCTCACCATCTATTTGTCTCCGAGACCTCAATTATACACCAAACAAAAGCTACGGGCGTCGTATTTGTATTTCTGTAGAAAAATTCTAAATCGGATAAAACGGCGGAGATATAGCACAAAAACCGCGTGTTTTGCGTTTTTTCGTGTTTTTCGCGTTTTTTCGTGTTTTTACGTTCACGAACGTTTTCGGCCACTTGTATTGGTCCTACGCGTTTGGGACCTATTAGATCGAAGAAGAGGAGGCCACGCGGTTCCGAAACCGTCGGAATTTTTCGAATCGGATAAAAATAGACTGAGATATGGCGAAAAATCGCTTTTCTCGCGTTTTTTTTCGTGTTTTTACGTTCACGAACGTTTTCGGCCACTTGTATTGTTCCTACGCGTTTGGGACCTATTAGATCGAAGAAAGAGGAGGCCACGCGGATTCCGAAACCGTCGAAATTTTCCAAATCGGATAAAATAGACTGAGATATGGCGAAAAACCGCTTTTTCTGTTTTGATGACCCGAAATATTTGGTATTCGTTCGTAAACAACATTCCATAGTGCGTATTGCGCGGGAAAATATGAAAAAAAGGTCCAACAAAACGGGTTTTCCATTTATCTCGGCATCTATTGGTCTCCGAGACCTTGTTTATATACCAAACGACAGATACGGACGTCAGGTTGCTTTTCCGTCAAAAATTCAAGATACGTTCATTTTCCTAGAAGATATGGGGTTTGAAACCAAAAAAAAATTCGACAAACGAAAAAACGCTGTTTTTGGAAAATATGCGCGCATTTGCGAATTCATACCCTATTAACATACATCATAATCAACAAGAGAACGAGATCTATCTCATCGAAAAGACGGAATTAAGATTTCGTAAAACTCAGGTCGTAGCGCCGATTTTTCTGTTTCGATGAAGCCATAAAGTGCAAAAAAAAAATGGTCAAACGCCCATTTCAGGCGGTTCCAATAGGAATAGACTAGCCGTGTTTGGTATCAAATAGGTAGCCGATCACGCGAGAAAATCATTTGCCGCAAAAATTTGCAATTTGAGCAAAATATCGATCGAAATATCGATTTTTAGTGTTTTGCGCGGGAAAATACGGTCAAAAATGTCCAACACAACGGGTTTTTCCACATTTCTCACCATCTATTTGTCTCCGAGACCTCAATTATACACCAAACAAAAGCTACGGGCGTCGTATTTGTATTTCTGTAGAAAAATTCTAAATCGGATAAAACTGGCGGAGATATAGCACAAAAACCGCGTGTTTTGCGTTTTTTCGTGTTTTCGCGTTTTTTCGTGTTTTTACGTTCACGAACGTTTTCGGCCACTTGTATTGGTCCTACGCGTTTGGGACCTATTAGATCGAAGAAAGAGGAGGCCACGCGGATTCCGAAACCGTCGGAATTTTCGAATCGGATAAAATAGACTGAGATATGGCGAAAAATCGCTTTTCTCGCGTTTTTTTCGTGTTTTTACGTTCACGAACGTTTTCGGCCACTTGTATTGTTCCTACGCGTTTGGGACCTATTAGATCGAAGAAAGAGGAGGCCACGCGGATTCCGAAACCGTCGAAATTTTCCAAATCGGATAAAAATAGACTGAGATATGGCGAAAAAACCGCTTTTTCTGTT
Organism: Slavum lentiscoides; assembly: GCA_032441835.1. Lineage (NCBI taxonomy): Eukaryota > Metazoa > Arthropoda > Insecta > Hemiptera > Aphididae > Slavum > Slavum lentiscoides. The sequence goes on from JAIVES010000033.1 coordinate 14,499, forward strand.
TTGATGACCCGAAATATTTGGTATTCGTTCGTAAACAACATTCCATAGTGCGTATTGCGCGGGAAAATATGAAAAAAAAAGGTCCAACAAAACGGGTTTTCCATTTATCTCGGCATCTATTGGTCTCCGAGACCTTGTTTATATACCAAACGACAGATACGGACGTCAGGTTGCTTTTCCGTCAAAAATTCAAGATACGTTCATTTTCCTAGAAGATATGGGGTTTGAAACCAAAAAAAAATTCGACAAACGAAAAAACGCTGTTTTTTGGAAAATATGCGCGCATTTTCGAATTCATACCCTATTAACATACATCATAATCAACAAGAGAACGAGATCTATCTCATCGAAAAGACGGAATTAAGATTTCGTAAAAACTCAGGTCGTAGCGCCGATTTTTCTGTTTCGATGAAGCCATAAAAGTGCAAAAAAAAAAATGGTCAAACGCCCATTTCAGGCGGTTCCAATAGGAATAGACTAGCCGTGTTTGGTATCAAATAGGTAGCCGATCACGCGAGAAAATCATTTGCCGCAAAAATTTGCAATTTGAGCAAAATATCGATCGAAATATCGATTTTTAGTGTTTTGCGCGGGAAAATACGGTCAAAAAATGTCCAACACAACGGGTTTTTCCACATTTCTCACCATCTATTTGTCTCCGAGACCTCAATTATACACCAAACAAAAGCTACGGGCGTCGTATTTGTATTTCTGTAGAAAAATTCTAAATCGGATAAAACGGCGGAGATATAGCACAAAAACCGCGTGTTTTGCGTTTTTTTCGTGTTTTCGCGTTTTTTCGTGTTTTTACGTTCACGAACGTTTTCGGCCACTTGTATTGGTCCTACGCGTTTGGGACCTATTAGATCGAAGAAAGAGGAGGCCACGCGGATTCCGAAACCGTCGGAATTTTCGAATCGGATAAAAATAGACTGAGATATGGCGAAAAATCGCTTTTCTCGCGTTTTTTTTCGTGTTTTTACGTTCACGAACGTTTTCGGCCACTTGTATTGTTCCTACGCGTTTGGGACCTATTAGATCGAAGAAAGAGGAGGCCACGCGGATTCCGAAACCGTCGAAATTTTCCAAATCGGATAAAAATAGACTGAGATATGGCGAAAAAACCGCTTTTTCTGTTTTGATGACCCGAAATATTTGGTATTCGTTCGTAAACAACATTCCATAGTGCGTATTGCGCGGGAAAATATGAAAAAAAAAGGTCCAACAAAACGGGTTTTCCATTTATCTCGGCATCTATTGGTCTCGAGACCTTGTTTATATACCAAACGACAGATACGGACGTCAGGTTGCTTTTCCGTCAAAAATTCAAGATACGTTCATTTTCCTAGAAGATATGGGGTTTGAAACCAAAAAAAAATTCGACAAACGAAAAAACGCTGTTTTTGGAAAATATGCGCGCATTTGCGAATTCATACCCTATTAACATACATCATAATCAACAAGAGAACGAGATCTATCTCATCGAAAAGACGGAATTAAGATTTCGTAAAACTCAGGTCGTAGCGCCGATTTTTCTGTTTCGATGAAGCCATAAAAGTGCAAAAAAAAAAATGGTCAAACGCCCATTTCAGGCGGTTCCAATAGGAATAGACTAGCCGTGTTTGGTATCAAATAGGTAGCCGATCACGCGAGAAAATCATTTGCCGCAAAAATTTGCAATTTGAGCAAAATATCGATCGAAATATCGATTTTTAGTGTTTTGCGCGGGAAAATACGGTCAAAAAATGTCCAACACAACGGGTTTTTCCACATTTCTCACCATCTATTTGTCTCCGAGACCTCAATTATACACCAAACAAAAGCTACGGGCGTCGTATTTGTATTTCTGTAGAAAAATTCTAAATCGGATAAAACGGCGGAGATATAGCACAAAAACCGCGTGTTTTGCGTTTTTTCGTGTTTTCGCGTTTTTTCGTGTTTTTACGTTCACGAACGTTTTCGGCCACTTGTATTGGTCCTACGCGTTTGGGACCTATTAGATCGAAGAAAAGAGGAGGCCACGCGGATTCCGAAACCGTCGGAATTTTCGAATCGGATAAAAATAGACTGAGATATGGCGAAAAATCGCTTTTCTCGCGTTTTTTTTCGTGTTTTTACGTTCACGAACGTTTTCGGCCACTTGTATTGTTCCTACGCGTTTGGGACCTATTAGATCGAAGAAAGAGGAGGCCACGCGGATTCCGAAACCGTCGAAATTTTCCAAATCGGATAAAAATAGACTGAGATATGGCGAAAAAACCGCTTTTTCTGTTTTGATGACCCGAAATATTTGGTATTCGTTCGTAAACAACATTCCATAGTGCGTATTGCGCGGGAAAATATGAAAAAAAAAGGTCCAACAAAACGGGTTTTTTCCATTTATCTCGGCATCTATTGGTCTCCGAGACCTTGTTTATATACCAAACGACAGATACGGACGTCAGGTTGCTTTTCCGTCAAAAATTCAAGATACGTTCATTTTCCTAGAAGATATGGGGTTTGAAACCAAAAAAAAATTCGACAAACGAAAAAACGCTGTTTTTTGGAAAATATGCGCGCATTTTCGAATTCATACCCTATTAACATACATCATAATCAACAAGAGAACGAGATCTATCTCATCGAAAAGACGGAATTAAGATTTCGTAAAAACTCAGGTCGTAGCGCCGATTTTTCTGTTTCGATGAAGCCATAAAAGTGCAAAAAAAAAAATGGTCAAACGCCCATTTCAGGCGGTTCCAATAGGAATAGACTAGCCGTGTTTGGTATCAAATAGGTAGCCGATCACGCGAGAAAATCATTTGCCGCAAAAATTTGCAATTTGAGCAAAATATCGATCGAAATATCGATTTTTAGTGTTTTGCGCGGGAAAATACGGTCAAAAAATGTCCAACACAACGGGTTTTTCCACATTTCTCACCATCTATTTGTCTCCGAGACCTCAATTATACACCAAACAAAAGCTACGGGCGTCGTATTTGTATTTCTGTAGAAAAATTCTAAATCGGATAAAACGGCGGAGATATAGCACAAAAACCGCGTGTTTTGCGTTTTTTCGTGTTTTCGCGTTTTTTCGTGTTTTTACGTTCACGAACGTTTTCGGCCACTTGTATTGGTCCTACGCGTTTGGGACCTATTAGATCGAAGAAAGAGGAGGCCACGCGGATTCCGAAACCGTCGGAATTTTCGAATCGGATAAAATAGACTGAGATATGGCGAAAAATCGCTTTTCTCGCGTTTTTTTTCGTGTTTTTACGTTCACGAACGTTTTCGGCCACTTGTATTGTTCCTACGCGTTTGGGACCTATTAGATCGAAGAAAGAGGAGGCCACGCGGATTCCGAAACCGTCGAAATTTTCCAAATCGGATAAAAATAGACTGAGATATGGCGAAAAAACCGCTTTTTCTGTTTTGATGACCCGAAATATTTGGTATTCGTTCGTAAACAACATTCCATAGTGCGTATTGCGCGGGAAAATATGAAAAAAAAAGGTCCAACAAAACGGGTTTTCCATTTATCTCGGCATCTATTGGTCTCCGAGACCTTGTTTATATACCAAACGACAGATACGGACGTCAGGTTGCTTTTCCGTCAAAAATTCAAGATACGTTCATTTTCCTAGAAGATATGGGGTTTGAAACCAAAAAAAAATTCGACAAACGAAAAAACGCTGTTTTTGGAAAATATGCGCGCATTTGCGAATTCATACCCTATTAACATACATCATAATCAACAAGAGAACGAGATCTATCTCATCGAAAAGACGGAATTAAGATTTCGTAAAACTCAGGTCGTAGCGCCGATTTTCTGTTTCGATGAAGCCATAAAAGTGCAAAAAAAAAAATGGTCAAACGCCCATTTCAGGCGGTTCCAATAGGAATAGACTAGCCGTGTTTGGTATCAAATAGGTAGCCGATCACGCGAGAAAATCATTTGCCGCAAAAATTTGCAATTTGAGCAAAATATCGATCGAAATATCGATTTTTAGTGTTTTGCGCGGGAAAATACGGTCAAAAATGTCCAACACAACGGGTTTTTCCACATTTCTCACCATCTATTTGTCTCCGAGACCTCAATTATACACCAAACAAAAGCTACGGGCGTCGCGTATTTGTATTTCTGTGAAAAATTCTAAATCGGATAAAACGGCGGAGATATAGCACAAAAACCGCGTGTTTTGCGTTTTTTCGTGTTTTCGCGTTTTTTCGTGTTTTTACGTTCACGAACGTTTTCGGCCACTTGTATTGGTCCTACGCGTTTGGGACCTATTAGATCGAAGAAAGAGGAGGCCACGCGGATTCCGAAACCGTCGGAATTTTCGAATCGGATAAAATAGACTGAGATATGGCGAAAAATCGCTTTTCTCGCGTTTTTTTTCGTGTTTTTACGTTCACGAACGTTTTCGGCCACTTGTATTGTTCCTACGCGTTTGGGACCTATTAGATCGAAGAAAGAGGAGGCCACGCGGATTCCGAAACCGTCGAAATTTTCCAAATCGGATAAAAATAGACTGAGATATGGCGAAAAAACCGCTTTTTCTGTTTTGATGACCCGAAATATTTGGTATTCGTTCGTAAACAACATTCCATAGTGCGTATTGCGCGGGAAAATATGAAAAAAAAAGGTCCAACAAAACGGGTTTTTTCCATTTATCTCGGCATCTATTGGTCTCGAGACCTTGTTTATATACCAAACGACAGATACGGACGTCAGGTTGCTTTTCCGTCAAAAATTCAAGATACGTTCATTTTCCTAGAAGATATGGGGTTTGAAACCAAAAAAAAATTCGACAAACGAAAAAACGCTGTTTTTGGAAAATATGCGCGCATTTGCGAATTCATACCCTATTAACATACATCATAATCAACAAGAGAACGAGATCTATCTCATCGAAAAGACGGAATTAAGATTTCGTAAAAACTCAGGTCGTAGCGCCGATTTTTCTGTTTCGATGAAGCCATAAAAGTGCAAAAAAAAAATGGTCAAACGCCCATTTCAGGCGGTTCCAATAGGAATAGACTAGCCGTGTTTGGTATCAAATAGGTAGCCGATCACGCGAGAAAATCATTTGCCGCAAAAATTTGCAATTTGAGCAAAATATCGATCGAAATATCGATTTTTAGTGTTTTGCGCGGGAAAATACGGTCAAAAAATGTCCAACACAACGGGTTTTTCCACATTTCTCACCATCTATTTGTCTCCGAGACCTCAATTATACACCAAACAAAAGCTACGGGCGTCGTATTTGTATTTCTGTAGAAAAATTCTAAATCGGATAAAACGGCGGAGATATAGCACAAAAACCGCGTGTTTTGCGTTTTTTCGTGTTTTCGCGTTTTTTCGTGTTTTTACGTTCACGAACGTTTTCGGCCACTTGTATTGGTCCTACGCGTTTGGGACCTATTAGATCGAAGAAGAAGGAGGCCACGCGGATTCCGAAACCGTCGGAATTTTTCGAATCGGATAAAAATAGACTGAGATATGGCGAAAAATCGCTTTTCTCGCGTTTTTTTCGTGTTTTTACGTTCACGAACGTTTTCGGCCACTTGTATTGTTCCTACGCGTTTGGGACCTATTAGATCGAAAAGAGGAGGCCACGCGGATTCCGAAACCGTCGAAATTTTCCAAATCGGATAAAAATAGACTGAGATATGGCGAAAAAACCGCTTTTTCTGTTTTGATGACCCGAAATATTTGGTATTCGTTCGTAAACAACATTCCATAGTGCGTATTGCGCGGGAAAATATGAAAAAAAAAGGTCCAACAAAACGGGTTTTTTCCATTTATCTCGGCATCTATTGGTCTCCGAGACCTTGTTTATATACCAAACGACAGATACGGACGTCAGGTTGCTTTTCCGTCAAAAATTCAAGATACGTTCATTTTCCTAGAAGATATGGGGTTTGAAACCAAAAAAAAATTCGACAAACGAAAAAACGCTGTTTTTGGAAAATATGCGCGCATTTGCGAATTCATACCCTATTAACATACATCATAATCAACAAGAGAACGAGATCTATCTCATCGAAAAGACGGAATTAAGATTTCGTAAAACTCAGGTCGTAGCGCCGATTTTTCTGTTTCGATGAAGCCATAAAAGTGCAAAAAAAAAATGGTCAAACGCCCATTTCAGGCGGTTCCAATAGGAATAGACTAGCCGTGTTTGGTATCAAATAGGTAGCCGATCACGCGAGAAAATCATTTGCCGCAAAAATTTGCAATTTGAGCAAAATATCGATCGAAATATCGATTTTTAGTGTTTTGCGCGGGAAAATACGGTCAAAAATGTCCAACACAACGGGTTTTTCCACATTTCTCACCATCTATTTGTCTCCGAGACCTCAATTATACACCAAACAAAAGCTACGGGCGTCGTATTTGTATTTCTGTAGAAAAATTCTAAATCGGATAAAACGGCGGAGATATAGCACAAAAACCGCGTGTTTTGCGTTTTTTTCGTGTTTTCGCGTTTTTTCGTGTTTTTACGTTCACGAACGTTTTCGGCCACTTGTATTGGTCCTACGCGTTTGGGACCTATTAGATCGAAGAAGAGGAGGCCACGCGGATTCCGAAACCGTCGGAATTTTCGAATCGGATAAAATAAATAGACTGAGATATGGCGAAAAATCGCTTTTCTCGCGTTTTTTTTCGTGTTTTTACGTTCACGAACGTTTTCGGCCACTTGTATTGTTCCTACGCGTTTGGGACCTATTAGATCGAAGAAAGAGGAGGCCACGCGGATTCCGAAACCGTCGAAATTTTCCAAATCGGATAAAAATAGACTGAGATATGGCGAAAAAACCGCTTTTTCTGTTTTGATGACCCGAAATATTTGGTATTCGTTCGTAAACAACATTCCATAGTGCGTATTGCGCGGGAAAATATGAAAAAAAAAGGTCCAACAAAACGGGTTTTTTCCATTTATCTCGGCATCTATTGGTCTCGAGACCTTGTTTATATACCAAACGACAGATACGGACGTCAGGTTGCTTTTCCGTCAAAAATTCAAGATACGTTCATTTTCCTAGAAGATATGGGGTTTGAAACCAAAAAAAAATTCGACAAACGAAAAAACGCTGTTTTTGGAAAATATGCGCGCATTTGCGAATTCATACCCTATTAACATACATCATAATCAACAAGAGAACGAGATCTATCTCATCGAAAAGACGGAATTAAGATTTCGTAAAACTCAGGTCGTAGCGCCGATTTTTCTGTTTCGATGAAGCCATAAAAGTGCAAAAAAAAAAATGGTCAAACGCCCATTTCAGGCGGTTCCAATAGGAATAGACTAGCCGTGTTTGGTATCAAATAGGTAGCCGATCACGCGAGAAAATCATTTGCCGCAAAAATTTGCAATTTGAGCAAAATATCGATCGAAATATCGATTTTTAGTGTTTTGCGCGGGAAAATACGGTCAAAAAATGTCCAACACAACGGGTTTTTCCACATTTCTCACCATCTATTTGTCTCCGAGACCTCAATTATACACCAAACAAAAGCTACGGGCGTCGTATTTGTATTTCTGTAGAAAAATTCTAAATCGGATAAAACGGCGGAGATATAGCACAAAAACCGCGTGTTTTGCGTTTTTTCGTGTTTTCGCGTTTTTTCGTGTTTTTACGTTCACGAACGTTTTCGGCCACTTGTATTGGTCCTACGCGTTTGGGACCTATTAGATCGAAGAAGAGAGGCCACGCGGATTCCGAAACCGTCGGAATTTTTCGAATCGGATAAAATAGACTGAGATATGGCGAAAAATCGCTTTTCTCGCGTTTTTTTTCGTGTTTTTACGTTCACGAACGTTTTCGGCCACTTGTATTGTTCCTACGCGTTTGGGACCTATTAGATCGAAGAAAGAGGAGGCCACGCGGATTCCGAAACCGTCGAAATTTTCCAAATCGGATAAAAATAGACTGAGATATGGCGAAAAACCGCTTTTTCTGTTTTGATGACCCGAAATATTTGGTATTCGTTCGTAAACAACATTCCATAGTGCGTATTGCGCGGGAAAATATGAAAAAAAGGTCCAACAAAACGGGTTTTCCATTTATCTCGGCATCTATTGGTCTCCGAGACCTTGTTTATATACCAAACGACAGATACGGACGTCAGGTTGCTTTTCCGTCAAAAATTCAAGATACGTTCATTTTCCTAGAAGATATGGGGTTTGAAACCAAAAAAAAATTCGACAAACGAAAAAACGCTGTTTTTGGAAAATATGCGCGCATTTGCGAATTCATACCCTATTAACATACATCATAATCAACAAGAGAACGAGATCTATCTCATCGAAAAGACGGAATTAAGATTTCGTAAAACTCAGGTCGTAGCGCCGATTTTTCTGTTTCGATGAAGCCATAAAAGTGCAAAAAAAAAAATGGTCAAACGCCCATTTCAGGCGGTTCCAATAGGAATAGACTAGCCGTGTTTGGTATCAAATAGGTAGCCGATCACGCGAGAAAATCATTTGCCGCAAAAATTTGCAATTTGAGCAAAATATCGATCGAAATATCGATTTTAGTGTTTTGCGCGGGAAAATACGGTCAAAAATGTCCAACACAACGGGTTTTTCCACATTTCTCACCATCTATTTGTCTCCGAGACCTCAATTATACACCAAACAAAAGCTACGGGCGTCGTATTTGTATTTCTGTAGAAAAATTCTAAATCGGATAAAACGGCGGAGATATAGCACAAAAACCGCGTGTTTTGCGTTTTTTCGTGTTTTCGCGTTTTTTCGTGTTTTTACGTTCACGAACGTTTTCGGCCACTTGTATTGGTCCTACGCGTTTGGGACCTATTAGATTTCCGAAACCGTCGAATTTTCGAATCGGATAAAAATAGACTGAGATATGGCGAAAAATCGCTTTTCTCGCGTTTTTTTCGTGTTTTTACGTTCACGAACGTTTTCGGCCACTTGTATTGTTCCTACGCGTTTGGGACCTATTAGATCGAAGAAAGAGGAGGCCACGCGGATTCCGAAACCGTCGAAATTTTCAAATCGGATAAAATAGACTGAGATATGGCGAAAAAACCGCTTTTTCTGTTTTGATGACCCGAAATATTTGGTATTCGTTCGTAAACAACATTCCATAGTGCGTATTGCGCGGGAAAATATGAAAAAAAGGTCCAACAAAACGGGTTTTCCATTTATCTCGGCATCTATTGGTCTCGAGACCTTGTTTATATACCAAACGACAGATACGGACGTCAGGTTGCTTTTCCGTCAAAAATTCAAGATACGTTCATTTTCCTAGAAGATATGGGGTTTGAAACCAAAAAAAAATTCGACAAACGAAAAAACGCTGTTTTTTGGAAAATATGCGCGCATTTTCGAATTCATACCCTATTAACATACATCATAATCAACAAGAGAACGAGATCTATCTCATCGAAAAGACGGAATTAAGATTTCGTAAAAACTCAGGTCGTAGCGCCGATTTTTCTGTTTCGATGAAGCCATAAAAGTGCAAAAAAAAAAATGGTCAAACGCCCATTTCAGGCGGTTCCAATAGGAATAGACTAGCCGTGTTTGGTATCAAATAGGTAGCCGATCACGCGAGAAAATCATTTGCCGCAAAAATTTGCAATTTGAGCAAAATATCGATCGAAATATCGATTTTTAGTGTTTTGCGCGGGAAAATACGGTCAAAAAATGTCCAACACAACGGGTTTTCCACATTTCTCACCATCTATTTGTCTCCGAGACCTCAATTATACACCAAACAAAAGCTACGGGCGTCGTATTTGTATTTCTGTAGAAAAATTCTAAATCGGATAAAACGGCGGAGATATAGCACAAAAACCGCGTGTTTTGCGTTTTTTCGTGTTTTCGCGTTTTTTCGTGTTTTTACGTTCACGAACGTTTTCGGCCACTTGTATTGGTCCTACGCGTTTGGGACCTATTAGATCGAAGAAAGAGGAGGCCACGCGGATTCCGAAACCGTCGGAATTTTCGAATCGGATAAAAATAGACTGAGATATGGCGAAAAATCGCTTTTCTCGCGTTTTTTTTCGTGTTTTTACGTTCACGAACGTTTTCGGCCACTTGTATTGTTCCTACGCGTTTGGGACCTATTAGATCGAAGAAAGAGGAGGCCACGCGGATTCCGAAACCGTCGAAATTTTCGAAATTTTACAAATCGGATAAAAATAGACTGAGATATGGCGAAAAAACCGCTTTTTCTGTTTTGATGACCCGAAATATTTGGTATTCGTTCGTAAACAACATTCCATAGTGCGTATTGCGCGGGAAAATATGAAAAAAAGGTCCAACAAAACGGGTTTTTCCATTTATCTCGGCATCTATTGGTCTCCGAGACCTTGTTTATATACCAAACGACAGATACGGACGTCAGGTTGCTTTTCCGTCAAAAATTCAAGATACGTTCATTTTCCTAGAAGATATGGGGTTTGAAACCAAAAAAAAATTCGACAAACGAAAAAACGCTGTTTTTGGAAAATATGCGCGCATTTGCGAATTCATACCCTATTAACATACATCATAATCAACAAGAGAACGAGATCTATCTCATCGAAAAGACGGAATTAAGATTTCGTAAAAACTCAGGTCGTAGCGCCGATTTTTCTGTTTCGATGAAGCCATAAAAGTGCAAAAAAAAAATGGTCAAACGCCCATTTCAGGCGGTTCCAATAGGAATAGACTAGCCGTGTTTGGTATCAAATAGGTAGCCGATCACGCGAGAAAATCATTTGCCGCAAAAATTTGCAATTTGAGCAAAATATCGATCGAAATATCGATTTTTAGTGTTTTGCGCGGGAAAATACGGTCAAAAATGTCCAACACAACGGGTTTTTCACATTTCTCACCATCTATTTGTCTCCGAGACCTCAATTATACACCAAACAAAAGCTACGGGCGTCGTATTTGTATTTCTGTAGAAAAATTCTAAATCGGATAAAACGGCGGAGATATAGCACAAAAACCGCGTGTTTTGCGTTTTTTCGTGTTTTCGCGTTTTTCGTGTTTTTACGTTCACGAACGTTTTCGGCCACTTGTATTGGTCCTACGCGTTTGGGACCTATTAGATCGAAGAAAGAGGAGGCCACGCGGATTCCGAAACCGTCGGAATTTTCGAATCGGATAAAATAGACTGAGATATGGCGAAAAATCGCTTTTCTCGCGTTTTTTTTTCGTGTTTTTTACGTTCACGAACGTTTTCGGCCACTTGTATTGTTCCTACGCGTTTGGGACCTATTAGATCGAAGAAAGAGGAGGCCACGCGGATTCCGAAACCGTCGAAATTTTCCAAATCGGATAAAAATAGACTGAGATATGGCGAAAAAACCGCTTTTTCTGTTTTGATGACCCGAAATATTTGGTATTCGTTCGTAAACAACATTCCATAGTGCGTATTGCGCGGGAAAATATGAAAAAAAAAGGTCCAACAAAACGGGTTTTTTCCATTTATCTCGGCATCTATTGGTCTCCGAGACCTTGTTTATATACCAAACGACAGATACGGACGTCAGGTTGCTTTTCCGTCAAAAATTCAAGATACGTTCATTTTCCTAGAAGATATGGGGTTTGAAACCAAAAAAAAATTCGACAAACGAAAAAACGCTGTTTTTGGAAAATATGCGCGCATTTGCGAATTCATACCCTATTAACATACATCATAATCAACAAGAGAACGAGATCTATCTCATCGAAAAGACGGAATTAAGATTTCGTAAAAACTCAGGTCGTAGCGCCGATTTTTCTGTTTCGATGAAGCCATAAAAGTGCAAAAAAAAAATGGTCAAACGCCCATTTCAGGCGGTTCCAATAGGAATAGACTAGCCGTGTTTGGTATCAAATAGGTAGCCGATCACGCGAGAAAATCATTTGCCGCAAAAATTTGCAATTTGAGCAAAATATCGATCGAAATATCGATTTTTAGTGTTTTGCGCGGGAAAATACGGTCAAAAATGTCCAACACAACGGGTTTTTCACATTTCTCACCATCTATTTGTCTCCGAGACCTCAATTATACACCAAACAAAAGCTACGGGCGTCGTATTTGTATTTCTGTGAAAAATTCTAAATCGGATAAAACGGCGGAGATATAGCACAAAAACCGCGTGTTTTGCGTTTTTTCGTGTTTTCGCGTTTTTCGTGTTTTTACGTTCACGAACGTTTTCGGCCACTTGTCATTGGTCCTACGCGTTTGGGACCTATTAGATCGAAGAAAGAGGAGGCCACGCGGATTCCGAAACCGTCGGAATTTTTCGAATCGGATAAAAATAGACTGAGATATGGCGAAAAATCGCTTTTCTCGCGTTTTTTTTCGTGTTTTTACGTTCACGAACGTTTTCGGCCACTTGTATTGTTCCTACGCGTTTGGGACCTATTAGATCGAAGAAAGAGGAGGCCACGCGGATTCCGAAACCGTCGAAATTTTCCAAATCGGATAAAAATAGACTGAGATATGGCGAAAAAACCGCTTTTTTCTGTTTTGATGACCCGAAATATTTGGTATTCGTTCGTAAACAACATTCCATAGTGCGTATTGCGCGGGAAAATATGAAAAAAAAAGGTCCAACAAAACGGGTTTTTTCCATTTATCTCGGCATCTATTGGTCTCCGAGACCTTGTTTATATACCAAACGACAGATACGGACGTCAGGTTGCTTTTCCGTCAAAAATTCAAGATACGTTCATTTTCCTAGAAGATATGGGGTTTGAAACCAAAAAAAAATTCGACAAACGAAAAAACGCTGTTTTTGGAAAATATGCGCGCATTTGCGAATTCATACCCTATTAACATACATCATAATCAACAAGAGAACGAGATCTATCTCATCGAAAAGACGGAATTAAGATTTCGTAAAACTCAGGTCGTAGCGCCGATTTTTCTGTTTCGATGAAGCCATAAAAGTGCAAAAAAAAAAATGGTCAAACGCCCATTTCAGGCGGTTCCAATAGGAATAGACTAGCCGTGTTTGGTATCAAATAGGTAGCCGATCACGCGAGAAAATCATTTGCCGCAAAAATTTGCAATTTGAGCAAAATATCGATCGAAATATCGATTTTTAGTGTTTTGCGCGGGAAAATACGGTCAAAAATGTCCAACACAACGGGTTTTTCACATTTCTCACCATCTATTTGTCTCCGAGACCTCAATTATACACCAAACAAAAGCTACGGGCGTCGTATTTGTATTTCTGTAGAAAAATTCTAAATCGGATAAAACGGCGGAGATATAGCACAAAAACCGCGTGTTTTGCGTTTTTTCGTGTTTTCGCGTTTTTTCGTGTTTTTACGTTCACGAACGTTTTCGGCCACTTGTATTGGTCCTACGCGTTTGGGACCTATTAGATCGAAGAAAGAGGAGGCCACGCGGATTCCGAAACCGTCGGAATTTTCGAATCGGATAAAAATAGACTGAGATATGGCGAAAAAATCGCTTTTCTCGCGTTTTTTTTTCGTGTTTTTACGTTCACGAACGTTTTCGGCCACTTGTATTGTTCCTACGCGTTTGGGACCTATTAGATCGAAGAAAGAGGAGGCCACGCGGATTCCGAAACCGTCGAAATTTTCCAAATCGGATAAAAATAGACTGAGATATGGCGAAAAAACCGCTTTTTTCTGTTTTGATGACCCGAAATATTTGGTATTCGTTCGTAAACAACATTCCATAGTGCGTATTGCGCGGGAAAATGAAAAAAAGGTCCAACAAAACGGGTTTTTCCATTTATCTCGGCATCTATTGGTCTCCGAGACCTTGTTTATATACCAAACGACAGATACGGACGTCAGGTTGCTTTTCCGTCAAAAATTCAAGATACGTTCATTTTCCTAGAAGATATGGGGTTTGAAACCAAAAAAAAATTCGACAAACGAAAAAACGCTGTTTTTGGAAAATATGCGCGCATTTTCGAATTCATACCCTATTAACATACATCATAATCAACAAGAGAACGAGATCTATCTCATCGAAAAGACGGAATTAAGATTTCGTAAAAACTCAGGTCGTAGCGCCGATTTTTCTGTTTCGATGAAGCCATAAAAGTGCAAAAAAAAAAATGGTCAAACGCCCATTTCAGGCGGTTCCAATAGGAATAGACTAGCCGTGTTTGGTATCAAATAGGTAGCCGATCACGCGAGAAAATCATTTGCCGCAAAAATTTGCAATTTGAGCAAAATATCGATCGAAATATCGATTTTTAGTGTTTTGCGCGGGAAAATACGGTCAAAAAATGTCCAACACAACGGGTTTTTCCACATTTCTCACCATCTATTTGTCTCCGAGACCTCAATTATACACCAAACAAAAGCTACGGGCGTCGTATTTGTATTTCTGTAGAAAAATTCTAAATCGGATAAAACTGCGGAGATATAGCACAAAAACCGCGTGTTTTGCGTTTTTTCGTGTTTTCGCGTTTTTTCGTGTTTTTTACGTTCACGAACGTTTTCGGCCACTTGTATTGGTCCTACGCGTTTGGGACCTATTAGATCGAAGAAAGAGGAGGCCACGCGGATTCCGAAACCGTCGGAATTTTTCGAATCGGATAAAAATAGACTGAGATATGGCGAAAAATCGCTTTTCTCGCGTTTTTTTTCGTGTTTTTACGTTCACGAACGTTTTCGGCCACTTGTATTGTTCCTACGCGTTTGGGACCTATTAGATCGAAGAAAGAGGAGGCCACGCGGATTCCGAAACCGTCGAAATTTTCCAAATCGGATAAAAATAGACTGAGATATGGCGAAAAAACCGCTTTTTTCTGTTTTGATGACCCGAAATATTTGGTATTCGTTCGTAAACAACATTCCATAGTGCGTATTGCGCGGGAAAATATGAAAAAAAGGTCCAACAAAACGGGTTTTCCATTTATCTCGGCATCTATTGGTCTCGAGACCTTGTTTATATACCAAACGACAGATACGGACGTCAGGTTGCTTTTCCGTCAAAAATTCAAGATACGTTCATTTTCCTAGAAGATATGGGGTTTGAAACCAAAAAAAAATTCGACAAACGAAAAAACGCTGTTTTTTGGAAAATATGCGCGCATTTTCGAATTCATACCCTATTAACATACATCATAATCAACAAGAGAACGAGATCTATCTCATCGAAAAGACGGAATTAAGATTTCGTAAAAACTCAGGTCGTAGCGCCGATTTTTCTGTTTCGATGAAGCCATAAAAGTGCAAAAAAAAAAATGGTCAAACGCCCATTTCAGGCGGTTCCAATAGGAATAGACTAGCCGTGTTTGGTATCAAATAGGTAGCCGATCACGCGAGAAAATCATTTGCCGCAAAAATTTGCAATTTGAGCAAAATATCGATCGAAATATCGATTTTTAGTGTTTTGCGCGGGAAAATACGGTCAAAAAATGTCCAACACAACGGGTTTTTCCACATTTCTCACCATCTATTTGTCTCCGAGACCTCAATTATACACCAAACAAAAGCTACGGGCGTCGTATTTGTATTTCTGTAGAAAAATTCTAAATCGGATAAAACGGCGGAGATATAGCACAAAAACCGCGTGTTTTGCGTTTTTTCGTGTTTTCGCGTTTTTTCGTGTTTTTACGTTCACGAACGTTTTCGGCCACTTGTATTGGTCCTACGCGTTTGGGACCTATTAGATCGAAGAAAGAGGAGGCCACGCGGATTCCGAAACCGTCGGAATTTTCGAATCGGATAAAAATAGACTGAGATATGGCGAAAAATCGCTTTTCTCGCGTTTTTTTTCGTGTTTTTACGTTCACGAACGTTTTCGGCCACTTGTATTGTTCCTACGCGTTTGGGACCTATTAGATCGAAGAAAGAGGAGGCCACGCGGATTCCGAAACCGTCGAAATTTTCCAAATCGGATAAAAATAGACTGAGATATGGCGAAAAAACCGCTTTTTTCTGTTTTGATGACCCGAAATATTTGGTATTCGTTCGTAAACAACATTCCATAGTGCGTATTGCGCGGGAAAATATGAAAAAAAAAGGTCCAACAAAACGGGTTTTTTCCATTTATCTCGGCATCTATTGGTCTCCGAGACCTTGTTTATATACCAAACGACAGATACGGACGTCAGGTTGCTTTTTCCGTCAAAAAATTCAAGATACGTTCATTTTCCTAGAAGATATGGGGGTTTGAAACCAAAAAAAAAAATTCGACAAACGAAAAAACGCTGTTTTTGGAAAATAAACATACATCATAATCAACAAGAGAACGAGATCTATCTCATCGAAAAGACGGAATTAAGATTTCGTAAAAACTCAGGTCGTAGCGCCGATTTTTCTGTTTCGATGAAGCCATAAAAGTGCAAAAAAAAAAAAATGGTCAAACGCCCATTTCAGGCGGTTCCAATAGGAATAGACTAGCCGTGTTTGGTATCAAATAGGTAGCCGATCACGCGAGAAAATCATTTGCCGCAAAAAATTTGCAATTTGAGCAAAATATCGATCGAAATATCGATTTTTAGTGTTTTGCGCGGGAAAATACGGTCAAAAAATGTCCAACACAACGGGTTTTTTCCACATTTCTCACCATCTATTTGTCTCCGAGACCTCAATTATACACCAAACAAAAGCTACGGGCGTCGTATTTGTATTTCTGTAGAAAAATTCTAAATCGGATAAAACGGCGGAGATATAGCACAAAAACCGCGTGTTTTGCGTTTTTTTCGTGTTTTTCGCGTTTTTTCGTGTTTTTACGTTCACGAACGTTTTCAGCCACTTGTATTGGTCCTACGCGTTTGGGACCTATTAGATCGAAGAAAGAGGAGGCCACGCGGTTCCGAAACCGTCGGAATTTTCGAATCGGATAAAAATAGACTGAGATATGGCGAAAAAACCGCTTTT
>JAIVES010000031.1:0-28165 GCA_032441835.1 Slavum lentiscoides
TTGTCAAAATGTCAAAAGAAACAAATGTAAGTATGGCTAATCTCAGATTATTCCGATTGCTTTGTTTTATTTAAAATTATAATTAAATATTTATCAGTTATTTAGTATGCCAATATCGCATAAATCCTACAGTTTTAAGTCCTGTGAAAGCAATTGTTTGTACAAACATAAATGATCATCATATAAAACAAGTTTCCGTCACAATCATTTACCACCAGTTGTAAATGTCCCTGTGTTGCAATTAAGAAGTATTATAATATATTAAGTATAGCTGTAACCTCTTATGAAAGAATGTCTAACTCTGTTAGACAATTATATAATCGTGAAATTGTCATGTAAGTAAAATTGTGTATGAATAGAGCCCAGTTTTGTATGCATTTGCAAATTTTTTCTCGCTGATAGTTTGATATGTTAAGAATATACACTACATACATACATGGGAATTTTTTAGTGCATAACTGGCTCTGCATATGAGCAATAATTACATGTAAAATAGTGTAATAATATTTTTCTTTGTATTTTTATGGTATGTGTTATAGAAACCTAGACAATGCAATGAATTATACTTATATGAAAACCTCAAAGGTGCGTATCGAAGATGCGCCTTTGTAGTCGTCCAGCCAACCCAGATACTATTGAAAATTTAGCAGATATCCTGAATCAACCTAGAAACGAATTCTATGCATCAACTTTGCAAATCCCATCTTCAAGGTAAATTAGTGTGTATTAATAGTGTATTAATATCAGTTGTAAATTAAAAAATAAATATCAGTTAAACTGTTAAGCATCATTATGTTTTGCCTTTTGTTATATTTATTCATATTCTTTTAAGGACTAATTGAAGCTGAAGGAGAAATCGTTGAAGTAATGTTTTACAATGTAGATGCCATTACAAAATACCGAGAAGTACTTTTAACTGTCACTGTAGCAGGAGTTGATGACACAGTCTTAAAACGACCTACTCAATTTAACAAAGGCTGTCTACTTACATTTCAAATAGTTTATAAAAATGTAGTAAGTTATTTGTTTTAATTCACTATTAGTGCTTATAAATTTGTTTATTATTTATTTAGTCTTTTCCAATGGTCTATACCTTGATTTTAAGAATGATCCAAGCCACATATCAATCATTCTTTAGGATTATTCGGAGTATTTTGTCATTAAACTTTGTGTAGCTAACAATAATCACTGATTATGAACATGGCTTAGTAAATGCTGTAAGGGTAGTTTTTCCTGAAAGTCAACTCCAAGGATGCTGGTTTCATTATTGTCATGTGAGTATTCAACTTGTGAATTTCATTCAGAAGTTCTTGTATAAATCATATAATAATATTTGGTAAACCTGTATATTTGTTGCCTGATTCATATTTGTCAACCGGTATAATTAATATAATATTTATTATTTATGTTTGTATTAATAACATTATATATGTATATACATACAATTTATAATGAATAACCATATTGATTTATGTATATTATGTAGTCTGTTAACCGGTACTGCAGAAGGAGTGTGAATCATGTTTTTAACCTATTCCAAAGAATACCTGAAGCTAATCCAGTACTGCAAATGGTAATTATATTATTATTTTACGTATAATGTTATTTTTACTAATAAGCAGTATTTTAAATAATTTAATTTTTTTAGGTTTTAGCTCTACCTCATCCCCCATCAGAAGAACACCGCAACTGTCAATTCACAGTTCAAATAATCATTAAGCATGTCAATCGTAAATCGTAAACCTTTCCGGCCGTTGCCTTGGAGAATATAATTTTAGCAATCCTAATTTTCTGGCTGAACGTGCCTACGATCTTGAAACGTGTGAAATTGATTGTCGACTTCGTTTTACAACTACAGATCATGCCACTCGTACATGTCTTTTGATTTTAGTTTTTCGGTTTAAATAAATAAGTCTCAGTTTGTCTGAAAGTGTAAAATTCTTTGAACTTTATCATAACAGCATCTCGCCTTGATTTAAAAGTACAGAAAAAAAAAAAAAGTTTAGAACAACAATATTGAAAAAATCAAATGTTGTCTTGCATAGTATATAGTATATACCACGTATTGTCTACACTGTTACTGCTGTTTTCTGTTTTTTATATGAAATCGTAAGAGATTCCATTTTGTGCGCTGCAAGCGGATTCCGCTACATCCGCGTACCTATTAGGTACACACAGTGCGGTAATAGATACACCGTTGGGAGAGAAGTTGCATTGGGAATCGGTGTATAGTTGTTCCTTTCAAAACGGCTTGAAAATTGAAAAAAATAACCTACCCGTCTGTGTAAAACAATTTTTAATGAGTTTTGAGTTCAAACACGTTATCACGATTGAAACATTCGTATAGCGTTTACTGTTTAGTTGGATTTATTAATTTTTTTAATGAAATTTACTTGTTGGTTGTCCGTCAATACCAGCTATAGGCCCAAGGCTTGAAAATGAAAAGAAAATTCCCGGAGGCGATTAATGTGTCTCCATATAATTTTAAGCGTAACATCATTACATTATAGGTGCGTAAAATGTATATGACGAATATATAATATACAGTGTGATTTTTTTTAAACACGCTCGACCCACTTTTAACTCTGAAAAATGATAACATATTTCAATATAATATGTCGACGATTTTACAATTTCGACCTGTTTTTCTCCTTATGCGTACACAAGGAAACTACTGTACTGCGGGGAAAAACGAAAAAAGCGTCTCGTCGAATAAAATATGCCGATTTGATGCTGTACATAAAAAAAAAAATATATTAACCCGTATTATTAAATTGATTAAAAAAAAAAACAAAAACCTAAGCGGTGTATTGTATTAATGTTTGACGCGATTTGAATGATTTAATAATTAACGAAAATATCGGTGTCGACGAAAACAAAACGGAATTTAAATCGTGTCTCGAGGGAAAAGAAAATATAATTATTAGTCGCGGGTGACGCGTTTTTGCAAAGTTCAACAACGCGCGCGTATAATATTTTTGATTGTGCGCGCGGTTTCTTTTCATCGATATCGTCCGGTACGTTGACGGAAATCTGCCGCTAAAGGGCGTGCGCTCTATGGCCGCTCTCGTTATTATTGCCGAGACGCGTCGGCGGACGTCGTTTTGACATTTTCTATTTCGTTTCTACACGGTTCGGACACCGACGTTGCGAGTGCCGAGCTTTTTAATTTTTTTTTCCTCGCAGCGAAGACCGCCGAACGTAAGCAATATTTTGCAAACCTATTATTGGTCACGTTGCAGCGCGAACAATAATTATTATTATTAATATTATACGCGTATAAAACGTATGCATTTATTATATAGGTAATATATTATATACTATAATTATATAATATATATTATTATGTATATTATAATATAATAAAATTATAGTATATAATATATTACTTACCTATATAATAAATGTATACGTTTTATACGCGTATAATATTGTTATCCCTTATAATTATTGTTCGCGCCGATACGTGATCAAATATATTATATAATTTTTATTTTTTTTTAAATATAGATACGGACTAATGTCCTATTACAAAAATATGTTATTGCGGTATTCTGTGGTTTGATATTGTGCATTTGTGCCGATATGTGCCCGTGTTTTATTCCACAAGAAGTATCTGGAATTCTGGACGACGGAAAAAGAAATTTTGGAAGTTCAAAACGTTCTCCTGGCACGTTTCGATATGTCGATATTCGTATTGTCATCCGTTAATGTCAAATATCCTACACGTCATGTTATTTTATTGTGAATTATAGTGTTGAGTTATAGTGTATTTTCAAAATGAAATTGTTTAAAACGGTGAAAACGGAGTTACAAAATTGTAATAAATTACAAGATCGAGTCAAGGAGATCTTAAGCACGACGGTAAGCTTGTTTTACAATACGGACAACATTGTTTAAACAAAAAAATAATAATGACACTAATTTCTATATGTTTATACAATATAAATCGCTGTAATTATTTAAATGTGGATGGTTAAATAATGTGATTATGTGACAATAATGTTGCGAAATTTCGAATCATTTTTAGACATACGTAACTAACTGTAATATTTAAAAGTTTTTGCAAAATAAACGTAGCGTATTATTACGTTGATACCACTTCTGACGAAAGCTACAATAAAACTCCAGTGCACTGGATCGTGCTTGAAATCATTATGAAGAGGCACGAATTATTTTTATGCATCTGGTGTTTTATATATTTATTATTTTATAAGTACATATATATTTTATATATTATAGCTATTTTGGAATGGCCCGAACTTTTTTATTTACGTATTCGACATTTTCAAACATAAAAGATGTAATATTTAATAAAATAGTAAAACGAAAAATTAAATAAAAAGATAAAAGGATTTGTGAAAGAAATAGAAACAAAAATAAAAGCTATAAATTAATACTTTACACTAATAAATTTGTAAATATACAATCAAGCCAAAGAGTATACTGAAAACAAAGAAATATTTACGAGTTGTTGTATTGAATTTGTTTATTTATTACCGATTTCGACTGTTATTTAAAAATTAATTAATGGCCTAATTGGATGATTGTTTTTACAAATAATAATTGTTTTTAATATTTACCATTATTATGTTATTATAAATAATCATATGTTAAATTTTAATTTATGTTATTATTTACTTTTTTAGGATAATTCTGTAAATGATCTAGATGAAAATAACTCCAATGAACTATGGATTTTGTTACATGATTTTATTAAGGAAACATCAAGTTTAGAAGATTGTACCCAAGACGTAGAATTATTGAAATGTTATAATTGCATTTTAAACCTTATTAATCATGCTGTTAACTGTTCAAAAGACGTAGTATGTGTATATGAAATTCAACATTTACTAAAAAGTATATTGATATTTCAAACTTTTTATGTAAAAAATTTCAAGCATACGGTAAGTATCCAAATTATAAAATTATATAGAAGCTATTAGTAAATAATGATAGTAATATTATTTAAAATATTATACGTTTGTATATTAAATAGAGATAGGTTGAATCCATGTTTTCAGAGTCTAACTGAATTAGTAATTTATTATATCTGAGCATCTACATTTGTACAATGATATAAAAAATACATATAAATACATTGTAATAAAAATATTGTTTTAATACTTATAATTCTATATGGAGTATAAAGGTAATATATTCTTCCTTTGAAGGCTTGTAATTGATTTTAACATAAATTATAAAATTGTTTAATTTTTAAATTTTAATTTAAAATATGTTTTATTTATCAGTTGTTATAATTGCAATTATGACATATTGATGAAATTGGACCCTTCTGTTCAAAAATTATTTCAGCTTTGAATTTTGAAACTAAAGAATTAAAAATTCTTTTTTTTCACATTGAAATTAGGTTCATGTCTATTAAAAATATTTTTTATTAGTACTCTTTTTGAATAATGTATTACTCTTTTACATTCAGTATTTATGTACTACAGTATATACATATTTATGTGTGTGTGTGTGTGTGTTTTAGTTCAAATTTGAAATAGTAAAAATGTGCTGTAACTTCTGCAAATATGTTATAAATTCAGTGCCACAAAATGTACCATCATTAGATTTTGACGAGACGATGACGCAGAATTTCATTTTCACTTTTAATTATATATTTAGTGCTATCAAAGTGACTACAAAGAAATATGATATGGTAAGATTTAAGATTCACTATATATATATATATATATATATATATATATATATATTTTTACTTTTGGCATTATTAATAAGTACTTATTTGATTTTACTTATGTTTGTGTGTTTGTATGATGTAGAAAACATTATCATCATTATTAAGGGAATTTTGCAATATTATGAGTTCCTTGTCTTCCAATCAAAATGTAATGAATTTAATTGTATTCAATTTGGAAAAAATGATGCAACACACATTATTTTTGGAAACTGAAGCCGGAAAATTGACCATTGCAGATACATTTTCAGCTAGTCAACAGCTATTTATAGTAATATTTCAGACCAATGCTTGTATACAGTGGCATTTATATTTTTTAAATTAATACATACACATAGTTAACAAAATGTCCATCCATCCACAATTATATTTACATGTACTTAAATTCATTCATTCTAAAAAACAAATGCATGTTAATATTGTATTCTCTTATATATATGTACAAAACACAATTACAGTTTATGATAAAACTACACATTATTTACTCTACCCATCTATACCACGGCCCATGAGAGTCCGACCAGAACTGCGCATCGATACTACGCTCGTGAGCTTTGCTAGCCGAATTTTCTCCCATCATGGTTCTATTCCCACTACTCGACAATGTGTATATCTCGGTGATCGTTGCCGACCAGCTTCCGATTGGTATGGTTCCGTATATAGAAGGGGCCAATGCGCAGCGACAGACTGGTTTTTGCGGTCGATGTACGATCGGACTCTCGTGAGCCGGAGTATACTAATAATGTATGTGTGTGTGTGTGTGTGTGTGTGTGTGTGTGTGTGTGTGTGTGTGTGTGTGCTATTATATATATTGTATTTAAAAGTATATAAATGTCAAACTTTAATTTAAATATTTTCTGCAGAGATTTCATCATATTGTCAAAACATTATTACCAAAAGCAAATAAATTGAAAGCTGAAGCATATGGTGAAATATATTTTATAGCATGGATAAATTCCAAAACTTCCATGAGAGAAGTATTTATTTTTTCTATTAATTGAGGATTTAAAAATAGTAAATGTTATGTAATTGAACAGGTAATTGAACAACAAGGAATGTTTGACATAATATCTAATACGTTTTTATTACAACGTAGAGGTCCAACTTCTCAAACTTACCATAATGCTTTAATTCTTTTGCAAAGTATGCAAATTCACAGAAAACATTTAATGTTCAGCAAAGTTATAACTAAATTATATGCCCCTGTTCTTTGGAGACAATTATTGGTATGTTTTTAATGTTATTTTTGTTATGACCTTATTAATTTTTTTAATTATTTATGGTTTTAAAATAGAGTGAATATGCCGTGGTCAGATGTAATGCTACTGAAATTTTATCCAGAGCTTATCCTTTGGAAAAAGAGGTGAAGGTAGGAAGTAGCATCAAAGTTTCTAATTAAGCAACAAAATGCGTTTCTAGATTTATTGGAAGATCGTTGTCCAAATGTTCGAATTGCTGCTATAAAAGTATGTAAACATATATAATTATTATTATTACTAATGCAACATTGCCTATTATGTTATATCATTTAATTAATATTACGTTTGTCAAATAATATTAATTATTACGTGAATTAGTTTAAAATTTAAGGAAATAATATGTATTATAAAATACTAAAAGTTCATAAATTGTGCCTCTGTAGATAGTGAATTATATAATAACCAACTATATTGTATTCTTATCCTTAGTTTTTATTAGCTACTATTAATATTTAAGGACAATATTTATGGTTATATTCATTTCATTGTCTGAATGTCTAAAACAAAATTATTCAGATTGAAATTGGATCTAGTGTTTGTTGTTTTCAAATAAATGTTTCTTAATTTTTATATTTAGTTTAATATATGCCTAACTTTATATTAAAATTTCAATATTCCTACAAAACAGTAGCTTTCATCTAAATGTATCAAATTATTTAAAACATTTCATCGTGCACATGTTGCTTTTATTTATATTTTTATGTATATTTCATTAGCAATTTAATTTTTATTCAAATCTAACTTATTTATCTTTATTAAACTTTTTGTATTTTTATTTTCATTGAAATATATTCAAAATTCATATTATATAAAATTATGATTTTAATTTTACAGGGAATTTGTAGCTGTATGCGTTATTTTTGGAATTCGTTTGAGGTTGATCAAATAATTAAATACTTTTCCTTGTTTATGCCATTAATTGATGAAAGCGTAGTTGAAGTACGAAGGGTTATTTACCATGGATTTTGTCAGTTACTTGATGAGAGTAAATCCCATTCTTATTTTAAAAATCCTTTTATGATAGCTGCAATGAAAAATTCATTGAATGATGAAAACGAAAGAGTTCGACGTGCTTTTATACATTTTTTATTTAAAATTAAAAAAGTTGACAGTCAGGTAGAAAATGATGATAAAATTAACTTTGCTAAAATAGTTAATTTAGAAGATATTGCTGGTGCACTTGCTGTAAGTTATATATTAATCAAATCTTAAATTTATCACATAATTTTATGTTTATTATAATACCATAATACAAATTAATATATTATATTATGTTTAGCGTGAAGATAAACCAAATGGACTTTTATTGGTTGATTTAATTTTGATAACTTTATTGGAGAAAAGTACCAGACCGACATGCTACACTTAAAAGATTCCAAATGTTTTACAAAATAAATCCAACTGCTTTTCGTAGAATTGATATTTTATTCTGAAAAGAATTTAAAATTTAATGATGCTTACAAACTTATTTTATCGTTGTTGAGAACTTTATTTTTACACTAAAAAAGCAATGGAACGTTTTAATAATACAGACAAGGAAAATAATATTCCTGCCAAAAGCGTAAAACAAATGAAGATTCTGGTAATATGAATGATTGTATTAATATATATTTTTTTTTTTTATTAATTATTACATATATAATTTATATTTTATATTTCAGATAATATAAGTAATTCAAGTTCATCTAGTCCTTCATCAGTTAGTAATGATGAAAATAGTAAACAAAATGAAGTTATTCATATTTGTTGCATTTTGGATTGTGTTAATTGCCTCGTGAATCTCCACTGTAACGCATTTAATAGTGAACAAATGAAAGAAATTCAAGATACTTGTGCTACATGTCTAATTAAATTGTTCAAGCTCTATAAAGTAATATTTTACTTAAATTCTATGATTATCCTATTAATATGCTTGAAATAATTTTTTTTAATCGATACAAAGTCAACAAAATATGTAATTAATCAATTAAAAATTATGATCAGTAATATATTTATTGTATTTATAGGAAGGTGATGCTTACTTCTGTGCAATGAACTTAGCGAGTGTAATTCCTGTTTCAAAATTAAATAGTCATGTAACAGTATCAAGTATAGCATTATCAACCTTAAAACAATTACCACATGATATGGCACATGCAGAAGAAGAAATTGATATGCGTAGAGTTGATTGCCTAGTTTACACATTGTGTATGTGGAAACGTGGCTTTGAAATACTTCAATTTGTGAATATTTGGTTTGATGAAGCTTTCAGAACTTTAAATCTTAATGAAACTCAGTACCCTGTATGGTTTTGAAAAACATACATTATTAGATAGTTTAATACAATTTTTTTTTTTTAGGAATCTATAATTCAGGAAGCAAAAAAAGTCAGATTTAAAACAAATATAGAAGAGTGTAAACCAATGACCGGTATCTTATTAATAAATTCAATACTAAACAACTTACAAACACAAAATACACTTGTGAGCTCAGACGTTAATAAAAAAAATATATTTGATCTTATTTCATACTTGCAGCGTGTTAAGGTAAATTTTAATTTCTTTATAAAATATACTTGATAGTAACATTGTACATAATATTTCTGAATTTAATTTTATATGACCCCTGGTCGCCCATAAGTTTGATGTATTGATATAAACGTTTATATTTAGTTCGTCAAATAATATTTGTGTTTTTACTAATTAGCCAGCAATTGAAAACAGAATATCATCAGACAATATTTTGAATGACTTATTATCCGACGAACTTCTAATACAGTTATTTTTATTAAATATGCGATTACATACAATTTATCATATTCACGATGAAAACAATGAAAGATACGGTGTTGATGAAATCATGAAGTATCAAACTTCTTTATTGGATTGGGTCACCAAGTTCGTATATTTTACAATAGTTCAGTGAAAGTTTGACGTAGTGGTTCATTTATATAGGGATAAAAAGTTATAATAGAAATAGTATCCGCCAGTTTTTTAAACAGTTTTGAATAATTTATCTTAAAAAACAGTAAAAAATTTTAACCATTTCATTATTTTGAATGTTTTGGTTATGTTGCTTTTTGAAGAATGTGTTCTTTTAAATATTTAAGAGTTCAAAAAAATTAACAAGTAATTGAGAGCGTTTTAAAAATATAATATATAATTTTACTATGTTCATAGTTGATATACATGAATGAAATTGGTAAATTTATTGCAATTGTATCTGTAACTTAAAATATACATACAAATTATTAAAGTATAAAGTAGAATAACTTGATCATTTTATTAGCATCTTGTAACAATATCAGTGTTCGAAACATTCACTTCAAAAATGAATTAATTTGCATTCAGTTCTAAGTTTAAAAAAGGAATTCGTTCACGTTCATATTTTTTATAATGAACACATCCACGTCATCATTTTATATATAATTAATTATTTAATACTTTGTATATAAAATCCATATTCATAATTAGTTTGATTTTATAAATACGTATAATAGGAATAATTTTAGGAAATTTTATTATATTAAATAGGTACCTTAATAAATTTGAACGGCCTGAAAATCGTTCATGTTCTATTTGAAAAAAGTGAGCGACATTCACGTGTCGTTCTTTCCAAACACTGGACAATATAATATGAAACGCAAAAAAAAAAATCATAAATATACCACTGGTTTAAATCAATTTACTTAGAAATTTCTTTTAATAATACTATGTTTTATTATTATAGCAATCTACTAGTTCGCGACCTGCACAGTAAAAGTGAAAGTACTCTTAAATTTACAATTAAATTAATAGATACTGTTAATTATATAGTTAATCATATTTGTTTAATGGCAATTGTAAACAACACATTTTTGGACAATTATATCACGTTTTGTGCTACAATCCTGCAACGTAAGAAATACACATAAGAATATCCTTCACGAATTTTAAATTTATAAATAATGTATTTTAATTTGTATATTAATGTTTAGATCATTTGGGCCCTTATGTCTTGATATCTATAATTTCAACTTTGGTAAAAGTCGCAAAACATTATAATTACTTGAAATTGACTAATAATCTTGTAAACAATACATCAACACTCACAAATTGTATCTGTAGTATTATTTCAGTCTTGAGTGAATCTAACTTTAATGAAGAACGTTTTAAAAGTATTATTGGGGTAAGTTTAAAATTAAATCTAGAATAGTTGGAATTTAAATAAAGTTTTGCATGCTATTTAAAGCTTTACTTGTATTTGTCTTTTGTGTTGCATAGGAAATTTGTAGATGTGCAAGTATTAACTAGATCATATTAACACATTAAATAATTTCCAGAAACCAGCGAAATTTCGTGGCGAGTTGACCATGCTGTTTTTGGAAATGCATAAAATTACCTCGGTGGAGTTCAAACAAATTTTTATGACTGTTATTGACACTATAACAAGTATAATTGCAAATCAAATTCGAGAAGTAAGTTATTATTATTATTATTTTTTTTTTTTTACTGTGAAACTGCAAACATATATGTGTAATTGTTTTTTTTTTTTTAATCTCATCCTGTAGATTGACGAAGTTGATTTAAATGAAAACATCACAGAAATTCCATTTGCTGCTAATCATTTGACAATGGTGATTTTAAATAATGCACAGTTAAGAAAACACTTTTCATCTAACGCAATTGTGGTATTCTCATCGAATGAATTTAAAAATGTACGATTTTTAATTTTTCCTAAATTAATATTTGTTTTATGTATTTTTGTCTAATTATTTAATTGTGATTATTTTTTTTTTAAACTAGGATTGTGTCTTGTTGCTATCTGCAATATCTTACATTTATACTTTGTCGTTTCAATTCAACCAAACAAAACGGATTGATCTTGAACCAGTTGTAAAACTGTTGTACAAATTATTATTGGACCATGATAAAACTACAACCCCACTTGGTGATAACTGTTTAATAAATAATACAAAAACTGATCGAGGTGTTTCTATTTTGGAAGTATCCGACTTCACCGAAGGGTAATTAAATATTTCGTTAACACAAACAATTTAATATTCGATATTATTAATTTCAGAATAATGGATTATAAACAAAAAGGACGAAACGCTTTAATCGCCACTGCCAAGAAATTACATATTACATTATCCGAGTAATCTAATATTTATTTCATAAAGTGTCTTTAGTATTAGCGTAAAATTAACAGTTTAATATATTTTAATTAATAAAACTTTTATAAAAAAAAACTATAAGTTATAGTCTTCCATAAAACATAATAATAACATTTGGTCGTTGTTAATTTTACAATTTTGTGAAATATTATTTATTTCAATATGACTCACTGTTAGGATATTTTGTGTCATTGTAAACTTTTATAATAACAATTCCATTATTATTTATTATTATTATTATTTTTGTAATTATAATTGGTAATTGACTAAGCTTTCAATTGTACCTTCCATTTAAATTATTTCAAATTATAATAGCAATACTAGTTGTTAACTGTATAGAAAACTAATGATGCTTATGTGTATGTTGTATTGGTAATTAAACGTTTATTATTACGCATATTTATGTGTGTACATAGTGATAAAAATGGTAACTTGAGATATTTTTATAAATACCTTATAAAATACTTTGGTCGAAAGCAAAATCAAAACTTCCCCTCCGTTCACATAAATGTATAAGAGTTTGTAATTTCCTTTAAATATTGTCCGATTTGTGTATCTTACTCAAAAACTCAAATGTAGCAAGTTTTTAAATATTATTTTGAAAATGTCTTGAGTAACAATCCACTTAGAGATCAATACATTCTTTGCTTCACTTGACACAAAGTGATCAATTGTATGTATTATACAAATAAGTTATTGAAATACTACACTGTAATCACCTTACACTGTCACTCCTCAAGTACTTACAAGGTCAGCTACCCAACAGATTGTGCAAGAAAACATTCTAAAAATCTTCATATCGCCCTCAATTTCAACTAACCACTTCTACGGTCTTTTCCCTTACCTATATATCGTTTCAGTAATGTCTCTCATAACCTTTGAATCATCTCTCCGCATAACGAGTACAATCCATCTCGATCTCTTCTCCCTCATTTTTTCAACAACAGATGCCACTCCTACACTGCGTACACTACTATCCTTCCTAGTTACTCCACTCATCCATCATAGTGTTCTTGTCACAGTTTTCTTACCCAATATTCCAAACTACCGTATAACACTTGGCCTCACTACAGTTTCGTAAAATTTACCTTTCTATCTCATTAGCATACTCTCTTCACCCAAAACACCTGACGTTTCTTTCTATTATATTTTCTTCATCAAAACCACCATTATTTTGTATTACTGATCTGAAGTACTTGAATCTATCGATCTCATTCATTTCATACTCACTTATTTTCATTAAACACCTTGCCTATAAAATTCCTGATAATCGACTCTAAAATCATACACAAATGTCACCGTTTTACTCATCTTTAGTTCTTTACCTTCAAGCATTGCTTTTCATTCTTCAAAGTCTCTCATTCCGTGTTTTCTCCACTAACACTATATCATCTGCAAACACGATGCTGTTATAACTAAATCCTGAATATTACAGCCGCAACATTATGCGTGTTGTTTAAGTGAGAGTGATGTAAAATGTGCTAAACGATTACATTTCAAGGGTACACAGTACATTATTACCTGCCACTGCAAGTAATGGAAAACAAAACGTCTGTACTTAGGAATTAAAACATATTTTAAATGGATAAAGACAACTGAAATATTACATAATAATATACAATTTTAGAATAAACGTTTTACTTTGTATAACACCAGTTATTTAGTGAAATTTAACTGAGTGGTGCACACACTCTACTGTCCAATTATTATACAAACCATCACTGGTATTATAATGATTCTTTCAATAATGCATCCTCCAACAATAACTAAGCATTACTAAAATAAATGTGGACAATGGAATGTTTATATACATACATAAATAGTCAATATTATAAAATTATTTTTACCATGTACTATCATCATTCTAAATAATCTATAATTACATTTTTCTTATATAACAAATATGTATATTGGGCTGTTAATGAAAATAATACCAATATTATCACTTCATAATATATAATATAAAATTACATTTTAATGCAGAATTTATGTATATAAATAATAATAAAAAATTCAATAGTCTATTGCAGAGCTTAACACAATTGTAAAATAAAAGTGCAAAACAATAAAATAGACATCCACATTCAGATAAAAATTTTTTTACATTTACATATTGAAAAATAGTTTTTTGCAGAAATAAATGTTCTGGTAACGTCAGTAGAATAAAAAATGAAAATATTCAACTTTTACTTACACATTCAAAAGTGTACAATAAAAATTATTATAAGTACACAATAAACTTTACAAAATATTTTAGAAAAAGAGAGAATGATTAATATTGTAAATATTTGAACACTTGATGATAAAACAACAAAAAAAACATAACACATGTGGTTGTTTCAGAAGTCTTCTTAATTGTCAAAGGTTAATAGGACATACACATTTTGAAACAGAACTAAATATAAACACGAAAAGGGGTTTGAGGTAGTTGAAAATTTGAGGTTAAATGAAATGCCCAGTTACATTATAGAGCAATAAATCAATATTTTATTTTGAGAGGTAAGGAAATATTTCTAAGTAATAAGTCTACACATTATAGTAGTTTTAATGTAAAAAAATTCTACTTTGATACAAAAAAAAAAATTAAAAATACTGGTTTCCATAAACATAACAAGCAATATAGAATGAAGTATTTATATACAAGTATAAAATTTCTTTAGTTGGTTTTTGTAACAAAATAAAATAAATAAATAAATAAACAATGGCTCAAAATCAAATTATAGATAAAAATAAATATAGTTGAAATAGTGAAAACCTATTACTTAACACTTAATTTATTAATTAAAAATGTCAAGACCTGTTGGACCTCCTCCAACTCCAGTTATCGTTCAATATAAAAACAATGTGAACATCAAAAATAAACAAATTTTTCATCTGGGTATTGATAAAAACTTGGATTTTCAAAACGTTTCACAAGCAAACTCAAGACGACTGTAGTAAATTGTAAAATTGATGATTTTTTCATGTTCTTCAAATATATATCATCATCTCGTTCCTCCACTTAAAACGTACTAAAGATATTAGATATCTGAAATAATTATTTTATCATATGTAAAGATATTTTCTTTGTAATAATGGTTATCACGTGTCGGTAAAATTTAACGCAGATTAAGCACAGATTTTTTTCAACTGTGTGTATAAAACGAGTATATTTAACATGAGACATTATACGACACGATCGCCGGACCAGAATCACTATGTAAACAACACAAATAGATTACCTCACGGGAGTAATGTTTAAATTTTAGGTAAATATATTGTGCTACCATACGGTCACACTGATATAGGGGGGATTCGAATGACGTAATTTTTTTTGTTTACATCGCGAGTGATCCATCTGTATTCATCTAATCTGTGGTATTACTAACCGCCAGTTTTACGGTAAGTGGTTCCCAAAACAACCACATACGACCAAGTTTTATTGTTCTGCACATGCGCAAACATTAAATTTCCGAGTTTTTAAACAATTGTTATCATATTATATATGATGTTACCAATTCGTTCTTATTTATTGTATTTTCCATAAACATTATACTTATTTCTTTCGTATCTGTTTTCAACGCTAGATTACGGTGAATTTTATATTATAATATTAAAATGTCAGGAACACCCTCGGCTACGAATAAGCGAGGACGTTGCTCCAATTTCTCTACAGTAGAGGAAACAACATTAGTTGCGTTAGCATCACAATATGCTAGTGTCTTGGAGTGCAAAAAATCTGATAGCGATATTTGGGCTGCAAAAAATAAAGCATGGACCGAAATTCAGGAACAATTTATTGCCACAGTAGGCAGTAAAGAGAAGTAAGTAAAAGTTTAATTTATTTTACTTTTTGTGTAAAGGCTAATTTAAGTATAAAGATTGTGCACTGTTAATTCACCTAATGAAAAATCAGGAGATAGATTGTAGGAATTGAATAGGAATACATTTTTTAATGCAAATGATTTGTATTATTTTATTGTTATTTTATGCAGTGTAATGTAATACAATATTAATCTATATTTACAGCTACAAAACCTAAAGGATAAGTATGAGAATCTTAAAAGGAAAACAAAAAAAATAGAAGGCGATAGAAAAAAACAAATATTTCAAACGGGAGGTGGTGTGGCAAGTTGCACAGTAGTGTCCTCCGCTACACACAATACACTACTTGGGATTTTAGGAGAAGCCGCAGTGGGGTTGAATAATCCTTTTGATGCAGACAAACCTGGTAATCTATATTTCTTTCTGTTACATTTTATTTTCTTGTTGTTCCTGCAAATGTTTGTATTGAATATTAATCAAAATAATATTATAATACATTTTCTAAATGCATATGAACTGTCTAGTAGTATTCAGTCTATTAATTATATGCAATTGAATTTCTGTATACTATAGGAAAACCACTGGTGAATACAACCGAGTATGAAGAAGAAATTATTGGAATCAACGATTTGGTCGATGAATATGAATTCAATGTTAATAGCCTGGAATATGTTGATAAGGTTAGTTGTTTATTGTAGTATTTGCTTGAGTAATATACCTACAATATTTATATAATCTTGGTAATTATTGTTTATTTAATAATAAATTTTATACTTTCTATCTTTCATTTGCCTTCAAATCTACCTATTTTTAAAGACCTTGGTTTTTGTTTTTTATCCAGAAATCAGAATTGAATGGTATGGTGTCTATTGTTTTAAACGAGTCGACAAATGCAGACAATGATTTATTGGTACGTCCAACATGGTCGAAGTGGAATCCGGAGATGTTGAAAACACAAAAAAGTGTTGAGTTAACAACCCCCATTCTAACAAAAAAAAAAAATAAGCAAACCCTAGGAGAAAGTGTAAAGCAATATTCAGTAGAAAAAATTGATTTAATAACTGCACAAAAAAAATATTTTGAAAATGAGGAACGAAGGGCTCAGGAGAAACATGATGCTGATGAATTACGAGCACAAGAAAAACATCAGTGGGAACGAGACCATAATGAACTTAAAAATAAAAAACTAAAAATGGAAATAGAAAATTTAAAAAAAGTAATTATAGGCAATATTTTTTTACCATTGAGAGGAGCTTCTGGTGTAAATATAGGCAAAATAAATATAAATAAATTTTGATATATTTTTTTTAAATATATACTAATTTTATTACCTATATATATTGCTATTTTAGAATCTGAGCGTAGCGTGGAATGTATTGTATTTACAAAGCTGTTTTTTTAAAAAAATTTTTATGTCTGTACCCAAAATTTCTACCAGAATGTAATACTATCGAATGCAATGATTTACCATTTCTTTCAAATTTATAGTGATAACAATAAACTAAATAATTCACTTCAGCGATATACACAACCCGCAGCTCGCCTTTTTTTATAATATATATTTTACCAATTAATTTTTTTACATCTACCATATATTTAAGTAAAAAATAAAATCAATTTTTAAATTTGTTTAAACCAGATGCTCTGCTTCCCTTAATATGCAATTAATAATTAGTTCTCATTTTTAACAAGGACCAAAAAGAATGATGAAAAGGAGTGATTATGGCAAAGATTATTATTATGTTTCTTGTATTGTTTTTTTTAACGGAATGTTATGTATATGTTTATGTTAAAAAATATAAATATAAATTCATAAAAAGAATTAAAATATGTTTGAACATTGTTTATTAATATTATATATACATCCAGAATAGAAAAATAATACACTTTTACTTGTGTATGTATTTTAACAACTATGTCATCATCTTCGCTGAAGATGACAACATAATTGTTCAAATAAGTACAAAACAAAATAATATAGTAAATAAATTATTATTACAGAACACCAAAATGTTCTCTTATAAGTGTAGTTCTTAAACTTTGCGCTGAACTATTGTTTTGTAGCTGGGTGACACTATTGTCCACTATTTCATCCCTCAAAATTTGTGTGATGTCTTCAATTTCATCAGGTGGTTGTGGATCATTTTCTTGTCGTGCAACATTGTGTAGTATGGCACAAGATTGAATTACTGCCATCGTAGTTTCTAATTTCAAGCGAATACCAAAAAACAAAACAGGAAATCTTCTTTTCCAAACACCAAATGTCCGTTCCACCACATTCCGTGTTCTAATTTGAGATTCATTATATAATTTTTCTGCTTTGGTTATGGGATTTGCTAATGGAGTTAGCAAATATTGAGATAATGCATAGCCGCATCTCCTAAAATTATAGAATCGGGAAATTCTGGAAGTTCCATCCTTGACCTGAGCCTGCTATTTGCAAAAATATTATTGTCATGCGATGAACCGGCCAACACCACTAGGTCCAAACTCCAAATTGGCATTGACCAATGCTTGTACATTGAGAGAAAAATATCCTTTTCGATTCCTGTACTGTTCCCCATACTCTCTCGATGGAGACTGCAATTTGATGTGCGTACAGTCGATGGCACCTATGACTTTTGGAAACCTAGCCAAACCATAAAATTTTATTTTCAGCTCCATTATCTCTTCGGGCGTTTCTGGCAACCTGATAAACCTATAGAAACATATCATAATTAATAATATATACTTATAATATAGAAACTGCACATGAATGAGCAATGTGTTTTTATAGTTAACTTGCAGCAAATCAATGACCATACTCGGTTATAATTATAACATACAAGAAGTATTTAAACATATTAATTTCTTACTTATCACTTTTGAAGCCAATGCATAGCTGACTCGCTTTATAATCTGCCCAGCAGCTGCAACACTAACACCACTGAAGTCACCAGCTGTAATTAAAAAATTCCAGTAGCGAAAAATCGAAGTGTCAACAGCAACTGCGTCATTGGAGAAATAACATTATTTCTGAAACAAATAATGTATTGCTAAATGAGAAAGTGTACAAAGAAAGTTTAATATTGTTATTATTAAAGCTCAATTAAAGTGCAATTATCACTGCACTTGGTGCAAAAAACTGAGTGCACGCATGTGAAACATAAAAATTCACACTAGTTGTGAACTAATATTCCATATGGAACATAAAATAATTGCACCAATGCAATAGTGCAGCCATGTGGAAAGCACTATTAGTATTATCATAAAATTGTATGTCTAAAAATATAAAAACTGTAGTAAGACTCCTAGAAACATATTCTAAAACATATTTTTAAAGCTGATTGAAATAACAAACTTTTTCTCTGACACTAACTGAATTATAACCAATTGAAAAAACATATAGAGATGACGCGAAGATGCGTCAACTGCGTAAATGAACGAACTTAATGACGCAAATACGAATCATAAGTAGTGAACGTTTTAATATAATATGAAGTTACATATTTGATGAATATTTCAAGTTTCTATAACCTGAAATAATGTTACATGTAATTAAATAGGTATGTCAACTTACCTGTTAGTGGGGTGTTTAAGCTGATCGACTATTTCGTCCAGAACTTTCTCCACGGTTGATTTTTTTAAACGAAATCGTTTAACAAATTCATATTCGTCCAAAAACTTGAAATGGTCAATGCGTGGTTGAAATGATTTACATTTCCGAACACACACATTAAACGCTGCCATATCACCTTCAAAATCCGACAAATCGCTATCTTCACCAATTAACAATGCATTATGCACAGCTCGAGACATATTGTGCGGTTGTGGTCAACTACTTAAATATATAATATCAAGTTGCAATTTTACAATAAAATTATTATTGAAACAAGAAGATCAATCGTCAATGTTATAATTGTTTGTATTGATAACACAGCATAAACCGAAAGATTGTGGTTAACGGAATGAAAACCGACAGAATTCTGCGGTTAAATCAACCGTAAAATAACCAGTTAACGGTAACATTACGGAGACTAATCTCTTAACCGGAGTTTGTAAGAACCGACTGTCCGTAAATATTAAACTAACCGCCGGTTAGCGTTAACCGACACTTTACCGGACATTGTAAGAACGGCCTTAATCATGGACATACCAAGAGAACTAAAAAAAAAACATACCTAAACTTAAAAAGAAACTAAATTAACATTACTCTTATTTCTAAATTTTTTTTATTATTACATACAATTCAACTAAGGTTGATACCTGTCAGGTGCCTTACGCACTCTTTCTGGGTATCGGCGTGTTGTCAACTCTGTACCAACTATATTATCATTATTTGTAGTATTATTCAAATTTAGGTCCAATTTACTAAAACAAAGGTCTTCACAATCGCTTAAAGATTTAGGTGGATGGAGACTATCATCTAAATCACTCCTTCTCATTTGATTAAGATGTACTTTTCTTGTTTTTTCCCTAACTTTAACTAAATAAATTACTGAACCAATTTTTTTAAATACTCTACCTATTTCCCAGGTGTAACCTTTCTTATTAATGAAATTCTTCTTAATCAAAACTTTATCATCTATATTAAACTCTCTAGCAACTGGTGCACTTGCCTCCAACTGTACTTTACTATTAGGGTTTAACAATGACAACTGTGTCTCTAGGTCTAAATTTAAACATAAGTTCTGCTGGGGCTAACTGAGTAGTTGTACAAGGTGTGTTGCGATAATTGGATAAACACCTTATTAATTTATTCTTAATTGCTTCTTCCCTGGTGGACACCCAGACACAACATTCTTTAATAAATATTTTTTAATAGTCTGTACACCTCTTTCAGCTAAACCATTAGAGGTTGGGTTATAAGGGGCGAATTTAAATATGTTATATTATTTTTAAGTAAAATTGTTTAAAATTTTCACTATTAAATGGAGGCCCATTATCAGCCAATACAACTGCAGGCAAACCAAAACAAGCAAAACAAGATTTTAGTTTGTCTACCACAGACTTAGTATCAATGCGTTCCATTAGCCATACCTCAATCCACTTGAAAAATCATCGATTAATATTAAAAAATTTGCATTGCTGTGCATCAAAAAATCTAGATGTAAACGCTGCCAAGTTTGTGATGTTTCTGGCAAAGGAGCATATATTTTTTTATATTATCATACTGGGTCACTTGACATGGCATACAGGATTGAACAAACTTTAATATATCAACCTCGATATTAGGCCACCAAACATATGAACGAGCCAACAATTTACAACGCACTATTCCAGGATGATCCTATGCAACAATTCTAAAACTTGTACCTGCAAACTTTTGGAATCACAACACGATTACCAAACAAAATACAACCCGATTCAGCGACAACTTAAGACGGTTTTATAAAAGGTTTTATATTTTCACTCAATTGTGCAAAATGTAGCCAACCATTCTTTAAATATTCAACTACTTTTACTAGAATATCATCCATACATGTTTCTTGTTCAATCGTTTTAAAAGTTATTAAGCTATCCTGAAACGATGATACCACCGACACTAAGAAACATTCCTTTTCAACCGATTCCTTAGACTCTAGAGGTAAACGCGAGACCATCAGCATTAGAATTGCATTCACCCTTTTATAAACTATTTCATAATTGTAAGCAGATAAGATAATAGCCCAACGTTGTAAACGTGCCGCAGATAACTGTGGAATACTTTTGACGGATTAAATATTTGCTTTAACGGTTCATGATCTGTCACTAACTTAAACGAACGACCATAAATAAACTTATGAAATTTACGGACACCAAAGATAATAGCTAATGCCTCTTTATCCAACTGACTATATCGTTTTCCAGATTCGATAAAGTGGTGCTTAAGTAAACATAATAGGATGTTCATCGCCATCTAATATGACTTAAGACTGCACCGATACCATATGAACTACTATCTGTTGCCATGACCAATGGTAAATCACTACGTATAATACAAGACAAGACTTTTCAGCTATTATAGTCTTTGTCTTTATTAAATGCGATTTCACATTCTGGAGACCAATTCCACACAGACTTTTTACGAGTAAGATTTAATAACGGTTCCATTATTTCAGTTAGTGATGATAACGATAAAAATTTATGATAATAATTTAATAAACCTAAATAAGATTTGAGTTGTGTCACATTCAATGGAACAGGTGCATTTCTAATAGCTACAACTTTATTTGGATTAGGGTACAAACCACTACCATTTAACCGATAACCAAGGTAATCAATAGAATCTTAAAGAAATGACACTTATCCACATTAATTTTAATATTGTACTCTTCAAACCGACTTCAAACACTATCCAAGTTCTTTTTACATTCAACCAAATTTGCACCTCCAACCACCACGTCATCCAAGTAGGCTGCTACTCGTGGAATACCTTTGACAACCAAATCCATCACAGACTGAAAATTGGTGGTGCTGATTTTAGACCAAACACAATCTATTAAAACAATATAATCCTACATGAGTATTGATAGTTAATAAATTTTTACAAGAATCAGCAACACTTAATTGTAAATATGCATTAGAAAGATCCAACACACAAAAACAGTTACACCCTGATAACGAATTAAAATATCTTCAATTTTAGGAAGAGGATAATGGTCCATTTCCACATACTTATTTAATGTAACTTTTAAATCCACACATAATCTGATTTTTCCATTCTCACGTGGTACACACACAATCGGAGATGCCCATTGACTATGTGAAACTTTAGTGATGATACCGTGATTTTCTAACGCTTTCAATTCTTTAATAACCTGATCTCTAATCGCATAAGGAACATCATACGCCTATGAAACACCGGTACCGCATTTTTTTTTAACACAATAGAAGCTTCAAACATTCTTATAGGCTCAACATTATTAGAAAACACTTTAGGATATTTAACTTTAAATTTTTCAACTGAGTGATCATTCACGACTAAAACTTCTACTTGATTCGCATTCAACAATCTGACTCCTCCACTGTGGATTAATTATGTCTAACCAATCTCTACCTAACAGAGGTTTTTAAGACTATTATCTGTTATAAATAAAGGAAGATTATTAAAAGAACAATCCTTTACATTAATATTAACAACAATTTTACCTACACAGTTTTCAAAGACTTTCCATTTGCAGTGGTCAGCTTTTACTCACTAGGCTGTAGTGGAAAATTAGATAACTTAACCTTGTAGACACTAATAGGTAATAGAGTGACAGCTGCGCCAGAATCAACCTCATAATCTAAAAAAGTATTATTATTAACACAAACAGAAATTTTAAGTGCATTACTAACTACATTATTAACTTCTAAATTATTTACAGACTTTTTATTTAACCTACACATACGAGATGTGTGTCCCTTTTTTGAACAGCTAAAACAAATCCACTCCTTGGCTGGACACTCTGAATTTACATGAGACTTTCGACCGCACCGACCACAAGAATTTCCACGACTGAAGTTTCGTTCACCAACATTATTATTCTTATGAATGACTTTTGCCACTGTATCTTCTTGCCTGTGAGATTGTAATTTAGATGACTGGTTTTTGAATTTTTGACGAATAGACAAAGTTTCCGCTTCAACACGCCGTAGGACGGCTGTATTTTTTCAGTATCCATATCCATAACAATTTTGCATGCAGACTCAAACGATAATACACTAGATTCAGCTAACAGTTTACGTACCATCACGTCATCACTTAAACCCGCTACTAACCGATCTCTCAATGCTTGATCTAAAAAGGTATCAAACTGACAACTTGAGGCTAGACGACGTAATTCGATGATAAACTCACTGGACAGATTCACCATCTTTTGCTTCTCGAATTAAACTTGTATCGTTCAGAAATTATTAACTGTTTTGGGCAATAATGGTCCTTTAATTTCGAGATGACTGTTTCAAATTTTTGATTCTTAATTACACCAGGCAACATTAAATTTTTTAAGACGGCGTACATTTCTGGACCGATAAGAACAATAAGTGACGATACCTTGTCATTATCTGAAGCAGCACCATTGACCAAGAAAAAAGCTTCAACTCTTTCAAGGAAATTTTCAAACGGTTCATTACTGTCATATGGGTTAATTGACCCAAAACTTGTTTTGGTTACTAAT
The DNA here is from genome assembly GCA_032441835.1 of Slavum lentiscoides. Lineage (NCBI taxonomy): Eukaryota > Metazoa > Arthropoda > Insecta > Hemiptera > Aphididae > Slavum > Slavum lentiscoides. The sequence goes on from JAIVES010000031.1 coordinate 24,022, forward strand.
ACAGTTTTAGTACCTGAAGACTGATCACCTACACCCATAATTTGATTTCGACCGACGACTGACACAGTGACACTTTCAACGAATTCGCACAATACACATAAGAACACAACAAAAACGCATTCGTCGCCAAATGTTATGTATTTGCGGATGGGTTTAGGTGAAAAAAGACAAGACTTACATTTTGTAATTTACGAGAAGTGCTCACATGCATCTTTATTTTACGACACAATAATCTATTATATTTTATCAATATCATAAAACATACGATATATGCAGTGCTGCCACATACACAACAATAATATACTGCTGGTATATGGTATAGCAGCTAAATAATACGTACATACATAAACGCCGGTGGACGAATGCCGTCTGCAGCGTGTAAAAAAAAAACAACAAATTGCGTTTTTACTACTACGATAACAACCGAAATTAACTATATAACGTTTAAATATTTCGATTTAAATAAAAATCGATAAAATGCAACAACTATGAAAAAAAATATATATATAAATCATTTCACCGTACAATATTTATTTATTTTTATTTTTCCAACGGATGAAACGAATAAGATGTACAGACGGCAACGTTTTGAACATTTAAAAAATATTGAGCGTGCGCTCAGTATACCGTATTTTACCGCGGACAATATTACGCGTTAAAAATCATGTAAATTAAAACATAATTATCCGAATATTTATTCAAACACTTTTTAAAAAAAACAAAAATACACAATTGAAACGAATTACAAAGAAAAACATCCTAAAGAAAAAAGAACGTTCGCAGTATTTTCGAAAATATATAACGAATTTGACGATTTTATTAACTTAAAACTGCAGCACGAAACAAAAATAAGATAAGAATTTCGCTGTTATTTACCACGCACGACGTGACTTCGGATTTTGGAAATAATATTATATACAATTAGTTTACAAATATAAAGAAATTATAATAATGTATACCCGCGGCGTTTGAAAATTTAATAACGTTCCAATTATTATTATTTTTTTAATTACTATTACACGTATTACGCTCGTGTTTGCATATAATACATAATAGTATATGTATAATATATATATATATATATATATATATATATATATACATAAATATGACGTGCATATAAATTTATTGAAACAAAAATTCTGCGCCATGGCCCTTTGGATAAGTTTACCGAATAAGATTTAAATCTAAAATCCGTCATAATCGGTGTATTTAAATATGACGTACGATAGATATTATATATATAATGTTTATACTTTTATCTAATATATGTAATTGATTATACTATTATAAAATACTACAGTTTCGACGAAAATATGATGAACACATAATGCTGCAAACGTATATATATAGTATATTTATAACAGTAATGGATTTATTACACGAAAGTTAAAACATAATAATATATATGGACACGCGATTTAATAGCATTTTAGAGGAATTCTCATTATATATTTTATAGATATTTATAATTTTTGTTGGTTCCAATATAATATCTCGGATTTAAAATTTTTTTTTGTTCAGTCTCTCATCGAGTATTAAAATCGTATAAAACGTTTTCTTGACTACTTTTGCATTTTATTTAGATTCTTACATTTGCAATAAGATAATAGGTATATATACATATATATATATATATATATATATATATATATTATATATGTATTATAAAACATATTCACAATATCATGACCTTGGCTAGGATATGGGCGTTTGGCCTAATTCGTACACACACCGTTCAATGTTCCAAACTCCAAATTCCCAACAACGCAATATTAATTATTCAGTCAATAAAAAGAGTACAAGTGAAAATAAAACTCGATTGATGAAGAAAATACGCTGAAAAAAAAACTGTGATTTTATACACTCACATTATATTTGCGCCATTTTTTTCCCTATAAAGAAAATCCGTCTTAGAAACTAATCACGCGCGTATAATCATCGCGCATGCGCGTTATCTTCCATTTTGCAATACAACGTAAACAAAAATTTAGTTGGCACAGCTGTGGAGGGGGCGAAGGAGCCGTGGCTCCGGTCGAAAACGCTTTTTGGGGGAGTGGGGCGCCCATTGCTATTTAGATTTCTATATAGTTACGCACTCTGTATAATTTTTCCCTTTTTTTGCACGAGGTTTGTTTAGTTTTGTCTTGCGTTCGAGCTAGGTTTTTCTACGGAGAAAACAAACGCGAATAGAAACGATAATTTCAAAATAAAAATACTTGACGAGTAAAAATGTTCAGTTTATAATTTCAGAAATTTTATAGGGTGTGGGTGGGCAAATTATTTTCGTCCCTAAGCCCACTGCCGCATACCTATAGGCTATAGCTAATACGCCACTGATAGTATTATACAACACCATATATAATAATATGTATAAGAAGCACGTACGTGCTTAAGCACCGCGTATATGGGTTATAATAACCGCATTGATTATGTGGAATATATACGTACGCATCGTGCAGTATTTCGTAATCAATATAGCATACTATAATATGTATAACTACTAACTCGCCTATTGGTAATATACTGGCTGTTGGACGACTCGCTGACCGTGCAGTTGTTGCTACCGCAAGCGTCCTCGTGCAGGGCGTCTTGCTGTTGCGGTTTGATGACCCGCCTGCGGACGAAGAGCTTCCTGATGAGCATTGTTGAATGTTGGGTATTATTAGGTCGCGGGTTCGGCGGCGGCGTCGTTTTCTCACAGAATAACACTCGCGTTTCTTCGATTGCGTAAATATTGTATACGATATACGGAAAAAAAACCGGGAACCGAACGACGAGGCGCGCGCAACAGCAGCAGCAGCAGCAGCAGAGACGAGCCGACGTAGTGTACGCGCGGCACGAGCGCGGTCGGCGACGACGAACGCGCGCAGTGGTCGGAGACGCGAACGATAATATTATAATATGTGTTCGGCCGGGTAAGTACGACCATTGATTAAATATACATAGATAGCTCATGTTAATGCGCGAAATGGAAACACATAAATTTAATAGCAAAATCTAACAATAGATGGCGGGTAGTGTAACGATTAAATAATAATTATTGAAAATTGAAATTATTGTTTGTCGTTTACGATCTTTCGATAATAAATATACGGGTTTGTCAGGTTTGGACTTTGAACATTATTCTGAGTAAAATAATCTGAGATAAGAAAATATAAATATTGTTATAATATCTAATGTTTGGATTTATTTTATACTTTTTATGGGTTTACGGTTTATCACTTATCATTTATCACAATAGTATAATAATAATAATACATAGAGTATTATTCTATGGTGATAGTACAGAATTTATTCTGTAGTGATAATTTAGATATCAGCTGATATTACAACACCTAGCGCATTCTAATTTCGAGTTCCCTCATCATTATTTTGGGCTCCCATTTTCTCGATTTTCGTATCTCATTTTAGCATTACGTAGGCTATCTATGTATATTTAATCAATGGTACGACGAAAAACAAAACTCTCAAAATTGCTTGCGCGGCGACGTCGACTGACGGCCAATAATACGTGTAGGTATATATTATAAACGCGGCAATTATTATTATTATTATTATCATTATTATATGGCGGTGAAAACTGTTGTGACGACGACGTCACACTGTACACTTATTGCGTGTGTATACACAATATAATATTATACGAAAATGTACGGAAAAATTCTCAAAGGCAAACAAATGACGACAATTGCGCGCACACGTGATCGGAGCAGACGCGCCGCGCGTATATGCAATTATATAACCGCACGCGCGCATATAGTCGTGGTAAGCGAATATTCAAAATTACACTTTAAACGTATTATTATTATTATTATTACCAATACTCGTTATTATATTGTAAATGCTTCGGTAATAATTGCGGCACGTTTTTTACGCGCCAGACACCATTTCGTCCTGCACGCGTATGCGGATATAGTTAACCAAAACTCTGGTAATAATAAAGTGCAGCGCAGGCACAATGTTCTATAGGGGGAAAAAACGCGTTAAAGCACTGTGTTTATATACGAATCTATAAAATCCATTACTGCGCTTATTAGATAAAGATAGGAGGAGCTTATTTAAAGGAGTAATACAGGAGGGAGGACTAAAGCCTAAATCCCCAAGAAATATTTCATATACCATAAAGTACTAAATAGGATAA
>JAIVES010000032.1:0-29330 GCA_032441835.1 Slavum lentiscoides
AGATGACGATTGAAGTGATTGACGATAAAAAAGCAATGTTGATCCGGCGGCGGCGTTGATGGTACGAATTGACTACGACAAAGGCCAAAAAATGAGCATAGACGACAAAGGCGTCAATAACTCAGGAATGGAGTGCGAACAAGAGCAATTTGAATAATTATTAATTTCGATTACACGACCAAATTCACGAAAAGCGCTCGACACACAATTATTATTAAAACCGCTATGACGGTGGAGACCACGAATAACGCGCGATGACAGTGAACACCATGAATAACGCGCGATGACGGTGAACACCATGAATAACGCGCGATGACAGTGAACACCATGAATAACGCGCGATGACGGTGGACACGTAAGTCCAGCAACACGACCAAATTCACGAAAAGCGCTCGACACACAATTATTATTAAAACCACTATGACGGTGGACACCACGAATAACGCGCGATGACAGTGAACACCATGAATAACACGCGATGACGGTAGACACGTAAGTCCGGCAATCGCAGAGGGAACGCCGATAATGATAACATTATATACCTGCGCACGTACCAAACAATAATTACTAATTAGTAGGGCTCGGAAGTTATGAGTTAAAAAAAGGGAAAATATGCACGAAAAAATTGTTAAATATGCATAAAAAAATGTAAATATGCAAAAAAAAAATTAATAAATATGCAAAAAATTATTTGAAGTTCCAAAAAAGTTATTAATATGCACAAAAGAAATGTATAATATGTTCATTAAAATACACATAGGTTAAGAAAGAAAAATAACAGTTTATTTTCGAAAGCATTAAATATGCATAATATGCGTACGAAAATCAAGAAATACGCACTTTTCCCCTAAAATTGACGAAATATGCATTTAAAATTTTTAAACTCGTCATTGTATAGCTCGGATTCCTAGCTTGGTCTGCTATAAATCGAGAGCATATACCGTAGAACAATATGCAACTCCTGCAACTTCCGAGCCCTACTAATTAGTATATAGGTACACTAATATAATATATTACAAATATTATTATAAATAATTACTATTTTTTTTTTTTTTATATAATAATGACTACTTCTGACCTGAGCACACTGAGTATCTTGAAGACAAATCTTCTAAAACGAATGTAATTGAGAGCGCTGCGCTGTTTCGCTGCAGAAGTGTAGCAGGTGTAAATCTTGGGACGATAAAACCACTGTAGCCCGCCGTGCTGACCGTCGTAGTGTGAACCAGGCGTCCAGGTGGCTTTTTTCCTTCAATCATGCCCTGCTCATTATCTACTCTGTAAATAATGAAATAATGTTATCGTAGTTCAGGGAATTATTGCACATACTATGCCATAAATCAATCATCAAATTAAATATTAAATCTGTTATTAATGGATAGTGAAGTGTGGGAAGAGTATGCAATAATGGATAACACACACTAATGTTCATTTACATCTCACACAGGCATTATCTAAATATACGTGTAAAATAAAATGCCTATTTAATACTCCTTAAAACAGGTTACGCTCCAGCCCCCTTAACAAAACTTCTTATTAATCACCATTTTTTCAGGACCAGAGAAAGTGTGTTTAATATGCTTTTAATAGTTACCCATAAGTAAAACTTATACTTGCCCATTAGTAAATAAGAAACAAGTTTTAATCTTTAAAATATATTATTTTATTGCAGAGGTACTGATTTGTTCTTTAGGAAGATAACAGGATTAATAGCGGAAGTATTTCCGAAAGAAGTTCGTAAGAAAATTCTACACGTTATTCAAAGAACTAGAAGGTGAAGAAATTGCTATTTATAAATAATAATTAACAATTCAGACGTAATAATTGGTAAATGGTAATTAATGGACTGTATTTAGAACAAGATATTAATAATAATTTAAGTAAAAAAAAATAAATAAATATAAAAATTTGCGTATAATACGTCGTAAAAATTATAATACTAAATAAGAAACGGGAAAAACGACCGCGCGCCGGAACGGCGTGTGATTACCAAGGACGCGGCGCGACTCTATTGTTGGCCATGCGGCTGACTGTCGATTTCTTTATATATAGATATATTGATATTTGAAAACGCGTGCGCGACCGCGTCTCGACTGCCCTCGAAGCGGTCGTAGTCGCGCGCGATAGGACGCGCGGCAGCCGCGGTGTAGGAATCGGCTACATATAAAAATAGGAAGTCCATATATTATAAAGAAGTTCCAGCGCGCCCAAAATTAGAGACGCGCCGCGCCGATCGCGCGTCACTAGACGCGTTCTAAGGAATCGCACCTTTACAATATTTTTATAAATACACAAAATGCCTAAATTAAAATATTAAATAAAATAAACGAAAAAATGCATACATAATACAAAATTAATTAACGATTACAAGTTTTACCTTAAAAAAAACGAAAAGCGAAACGACGATGAGGCGAAGATAGAACGAACCGCACGCACAACGACGACGACTATATTAAATAAAGACATTTTCAAGATTTTCAGAAATAATATGAACAATGTAATACTGACACGGATCAAATGAATGCAAATGGATCCCTGGCAACGTGAAGTTTAATAAAAAATAACCAACGATGAGTCCAGACCTAATTTTGGACGATGACGAAGAAAAATATTATAATGGAACTAAGAAAAATTGGGTACAGAAAATGTTTACGATGATGAGAAAGTTCGGAGAAAAATTTTACGCATTTTTCAAAAAACTATAGAAGATGAAGCAATTTTTTTTCATAAATTATAATAAACAATTTAGACGTAATAATTGATAATTAGTGCGGACTGTATTAGAACAAGATATTATTAGTAATTTACGTAAAAATATTATAATACTAAATAAGAAACGGGAAAAACGGCCACACGCAGGAAATCTTACAATTTTTATAAATACACTATATATCATATATGTAGATTAAAATATAATATAAAATAAATAAAAAAATACATACATAATGTAAAATGAATTAACGATTACAAGTTTTACCTTACATATCGAACGACTCATTGAAAAATACAGACGACGAAATACGTTTCACGACAATTAAACGATTTATTCACGAGAAATTAAAAGTAAACACTGTACTGTCCAACGAGGACGAAATACGAATATTATAAATAATGCGCGAATTTATACACATTTATAATAAACTAGAAAAAAATTAATTTACACAACAGAGATTTTCGAAAAACAAAAAAACGAAAAGTTAAACGACGAGGCGAAGATAGAACGAACCGCACGCACAATGACGACGACTATATTAAATAAAGAAATTTTTCAAGATTTTCAGAAATAATATGAAAAATGTAATACTGACACGGATCAAATGAATGCAAATTGATCCCTGACAAAGTGAAGTTCAATAAAAAAATAACCAACGATGAGTCCAGACCTAATTTTGGACGATGACGAAGAAAAATATTATAATCGAATTAAGAAAAATTGGGTACAGAAAATGTTTACTATGATGAAGAAGTTTGTAATAATTGGTAATTAGTGCGGACTGTATTAGAACAGACATTAATAATTCTTTAAGTAAAAAAAATATATATATAAAATTTGCGTATATAATACGTTGTAAAAATTATAATACTAAATAAGAAACGGGAAAAACGGGCGCGCGCCGGAACCCTCACAATTTTTATAAATACACAAAATGTGTAAATTAAAATATTATGTAAAACTAGCTGACCCGGCAAACGTTGTTTTGACAAAAAAAACAATCATCAAAAAAATTTTTAAAAAAAGGGTTTTTCCAACATTTTTTTTCGTTAAAACCTTCTCCTGGCAATTACGAACAATTAAAAAAAATTTTAGCCAAATCGGCCCAGCCGTTCTCAATTGATGAATTGTTATACATTTTGGCTCCATTTTTATATATATAGATAAATGAAAAATACGTACATAATATAAAATGAATTAACGATTACAAGTTTCACTTTACATAACGAACGACTCATTGAAAAATACAGGCGACGAAAATGTTTCACGACAATTAAACGAATTAATTGCGGAAAATTAAAAGTAAACACTGTACTGTCCAACGAGGACAAAATACGAATATTATAAATATTACGCGAATTTATATATTGATAGTAAAAATGAAAAAAAAATTAATTCACACAATGGAGATTTTTGCGAAACAAAAAACGAAAAGCGAGACGAAGAGGCGACGACAAAACGAACCGAACGCACATTAATAAATATTATAAATATTTTTAAATTTATTTTATATGTTTGTGTAATATATATATATATATATATATATATATAATTGACGCGCTATGTACATCTCTATACAACGCTACATATAAGATTATGAGAGAATAATGGAGTATACATAACATGGACCCGGTGGCCGGCCAAAACTTGTCGACATTTAATAAAATCCACAATCTGTACCTCTAGGGCACAATATAAGTAAATAATATGGTATGAGTAATACATAGTATAAAAGTATATTAAGTATAAAAAAAAATTAAAAGTATAAAAAAAAGGATCTGTTATTAGATGTCGAGTAAGTCACGACACCATTTACGCTTTAACCGTCATGGAGGGTTACAGCGGAATTGTGGGAGTAGCGAGATTTCTAACAAGAGTATTAAGATGTGCAGATAATATGCGAAAACGAAAAGGTTAAAAAAAAAAATAAAAAATTTCGGTAATAATTTTACTGTTCGCGTTGCGTGTACCTCACGCACACACTAAGTACGCAAAAAAAAAAAAAATGACTCACGTTCGACAGTTTCTGCGCGACGACACTGGACTAGAAAAAAAATCAGCACTCCAATACGCGATCATCGCAAAATATTGAATCGCCGACGTCGTTGACGGAAAATAAAAAACGACGTCCCGTATGCCATAGCGGCTACAGGACAAACGTCCTGCCGACGCCACGCCCCCTGATTGCGGATTTCCGTCCGTGTATCGGATACGGACATCGGTGAAAAGAAAGCGAGCGCTTTAAAAATATATTAATATTATTAGCGTGTGTTACGACGGAGGTGCCCTGTCGCTACGCGTTGATCGAACGAACGTTCACGGGAAAAAAATACGAGCGCGTTCAAAGTCGTATTGAACTTTATAGAAAACGCGTCCCGCGACGAATAATATTATTTTGTTTTCCCTCGAGACGCGATTATATATTCCATTTTTTTTTTTTTGTATTCGTCGACACGCCTATATGTTTTCGTTAATTAAATTATTATCAAACATTTATCATCAATAGATTTCCATACACCGCCTCGGTATTTGTTTTAAAATGTAGTTTTTTTTTTTTTTATCTAATAATACGCGTTAATATTTTTTTCCAATTTTCGGCGTCAAATCGGCATATTTTATTTTCGTTTTTCCCTGCAGTAGGTATAGTAACTAATTGTAGGATAAGGAGAAAAACAGTAGGAAATTGCGAAATTGTCGACATACATATATTATTGGAATATGTTTCTGATATGTTAATTTTTCAGAGTTAATAGTGGGGTGAGCATGCTTAAAAAAATCACTCTGTATGTACGTCATATACATTTTACATAATATAATGATAAGTGTTGTGCTTAAAACTATACGGGGACATTAGTCTCCCCCCCCCATCCGGGAATTTTTTTCTTCTTGAATCACATAAAATATTTTTACACCACTCATCCGAAAAAAATGTTTGAGATACAGATAGCTATACGATTGAAATTAATGATATTACACACAGGAGTTCTTGTAAAATAAAAGTAAATAACTAAACTAATATTGTGAAATGTAATATTTTCCAATCCCAGTACTCAAGCTCACCCACCCATCCATTAACATTGTTTCGTGAATCACGGGATTCTAATGATCTCATTCGAGCCGCCACTGTGTGGAGCTCGCAAACGTTTGCAAAAAAAAAAATTGACTCACCGTCGTCCGATGGTCTCTGCTGCGACGACACTGGATCAAAAACAAAGACCAGTACTCGCCGACCGCGGTACACCTTCTTCTTCCTCTGGCATTTAGTACTCTCCAAGAGTTTTCGCCGCCATCACGATCTCCCTCCATTTCTCTTGATCCTGAACTAATTTTCTCCATTCTTGTACTTTCAACCTGCCAAGGTCTTCTTCCACAACATCCAACCTGCATCTTTTCCTGGGTCGCCCTCGAGGTCTTTTTCCCACCGGTTTCCACTCCAGAACTTGTCTGCTTATATAAAAGTAAAATTATAAAATTAATTTAATTTTCGTATATTATACAATAATTTAAAGCAATTACAGATTTTGATGTATTTAAGGCATAAAAGAGGTAATTTTTGATTTTAAGGCTTAAAAATGTAACACAATGTCAAACGTACGTTACTTCAACTATATTAAAAATAAATAAATAAAAATACTGAGCAGTCACCGGACCCCCGGCAGATGTGAAACATCGAAACTATTTTGTGTAGAAAATATGCATGAAAGGATTAAAGGAAATAAATATAGCATAATCATTTATTATTTTTGTTATTAATAAAATTCGTATTTTTTATTAAACATAACATAAAATACAAATTATATTAATTAAATAATTTTTAAAAACTTTAACAATGTAGTTTTATTGTGTTCTTTTCTATTCTTTTACATAAAACAAAAACAACAACAAAATTTTTATCGTAATTTACTTATTATTGTTTACACTCTAAATTTAACACCAACGTCATGGTTTTGAACTTGAGTATATTGTGATTTTATTATGTTGTCTGTTGAGGTAGAATAGAAAAAAGAAAACGTTAACTTCAAAACATATGGTGGTTATACCCATTTATTAAAAGACGCATGTATACAGTACGAAATAACACAGAAAAGATCCCAAAATCGGGCAGACGAAATTTCAAGATTTGGGTTGAACGGATTTGTGTCCATCAATATATGTCATCTAGGATTAGCCCTAGGCGATTTTTAATATGTAAACAATTGAACGCGTGTAATTAGGTATAAAAAATAAATTGAAAATATATGTTTTATTTAAATATCGATATTCAATTAACAATAAATTCAAAAATCAAAACCCGCCTCCAATTAACCGTTTAATTATTTAATATTATATAGAAATAATAATATTATTATAGAACTCAAATCTTTTTCAAATTTCAAATCCAGCGATAACAAATAACAGAAATAAAAACTAATCAATAATGAAAACACATTTATCAAACATACGTAGACAAAACGTGTATTACCGCAATATGCAATAAAAAAAAAACCTTGGGGTGATCTATCTCCCTCCGTGAGAACGCCCATGCACCTTACCTTAATTAAATATTCACAGACTGCGATGATGTACTGCTGGAGGAAGAGGCGATTTCGGAGTGCCGCGATAGTGCAGCAGAAGAAATGTCAAAACCGGTAGAGCAAAAAGACATCGAAATATTTTAAAGACGTTTTCAGAAATAATATTAACAATGTAATAGTAACACGGATCAAATGAATGCAAATAGATCCCTGGCAACGTAAAGTTTGATGAAATCAAACACCGATGATTGCCCTAATTTTGGATGATGACGGAAAAAAATATTATAAACGAACTAAGAAAAATTGGGAACAAAAAATATTTACTATGATGAGGAAGTTTGTATAATAGGAGAATTCTACACATTACTCAAAGAACTAGAAGATGAAGAAATTTCTTTTAATGAATAATAATTAACAATTTAGACGTACTAATTGTTTATTAGTGGACTGTATATATTAGAACAAGACAATAATAATAATTTAAGTAAAAAAAATATATATAATTTTTGTATAATACGCGTAGGTAGTAAAAATTATAATACTATAAATGAGAAACGGAAAAACTGCTGCAGGCGGGAACACTTACAATTTTTATAAATACACAAAATTCGTAGATTAAAATATAATAGAAAATAAATGAAAGAATACGTACATAAATACATAATATAATAAATGAATTAATGATTACAAGTTTTACTCGCATTGAAAAATACGGACGATGAAATACGTTTCACGGCAATTAAACGAATTATTTGTGGAAAATTAAAAGTAAACACTTTACTGTCCAACGAGGACGAAACACGAATATTATAAATATTGCGCGAATTTATATATTGATAGTAAAATAGAAAAAAAAATTAATTCACATAATGGAGATTTTCGCGAAACATAAAAAACGAAAAGCGAGACGACGAGGCGAAGACAGAACGAACCGAACGCACATTAATTATATGTATTTTTTTATTTATTTTATTTTATATGTTTGTGTAATATATATATATATACAGGTATATATATATATATAATTTACACTATACATCTCTATATATACGACGCTACGTATATGAATATAATGGAATACGGACCCGGCCGGTGGCGGGGCAATAGTTGTCGACACTTATAACAGTTACCGGTCAACAACTATATAATATATAATTGTATCAATTTTTTTTTTTTTTTGTTGTAATGAAATCCACAATCAGTACCTCTAGGGCACAATAAGTAAATATAATATGAGTAACAGATAGTATACAAAGTATAAAAAGTATATTAATTATATAAGAAAGAAAAAAAATCTTAGATGTCGAGTAAGTCACGACACCATTATTACGCTTTAACCGTCTTGGAGGGTTACCGGGAATTGTGGGAGTACCGAGATTTCTAACAAGGGGATTAGGATGTGATAATATACAGATGCGAAGACGGAAACACTTAAAAAAAAATTTGGTAAAAATTTTTTCTGTTCGCGATGCGTATACCTAACACGCTATACGTTCGCAAAAAAAATTACTTACTTTACGATAGTTTATGCGCGACGACACGGCGGATGAGACAAAAATCAGCACTCGACGATCACTGACAAATATGAATCGCCGACGTCGTTGACGCAAAATTGAAAATTACGTCCCCTGACATAGGTTGGACAAACGTAAGCGGCCGTTGACGCCACGCCCCCTAATGACGGATTTCCGTCGGTGTACATCCAGGGACGAACCGATGGGGGGTCATGGGGGGGGGCGTTACACCCCCCCCCACTCGGCAATATTTGATTTTCAGTCGACAGAATGGAAATTATTTTCGCCTGAATTAAACCAAATTGTTTTAAAACGAAGAGAGGAAAATTAAAAATAAACGTCGAATTATTAGTTAACAAAAATTTGGAATTTCAAATTCTAGTCGGCAATTTTAAGGACTACACCCCCCCCCCATGATTTTTCCTGAGATCTTCCCTGTGTACATCGGTGCAGAAAGCGCGAGCTTTAAAAAATATGTTACACGCGCGCGTGTATGTTACGAAGGAGGTGCCGGCCGGCCGCTACGCGTTAATCGAACGAACGTTCACGGGGGGAAAAAAATATGCGCGTTCAAAGCAGCGGCGCAACTAGACTAACTGGGGCCCCAGTGTCACTTTTAACGAAGGGGCCCTAATTAAAATTATTTATGCTTATTATTGTGAACAAAATTTGGTCGATAAAATGATAAATTGCCAAAAGGAAAAAATTAGGTAATGTATTTAATGGTAACTTATACACTTTTAAGTTGTAACAACTGTTTCTATTCAGTTTACTGAAATGGAAGTGGTAATTACTATTCATTATCAATACCACATATTAAAATTAAGTTAATAGATTTATTAAAAGTTTTACCAACCAAATAACAACATAAATCATAATAAACTTATAAAAACAAATAAAAATTATAACTTTTAAGACTACACTAGTCATTTATATACAATATACTATACATTTTAATATTTTATACATTTAGAGTATATAATGAAAACTATATTGTTAGTATTTTAAATTTGTTTTCACTTAAGAAAATTTTTTTCTTGTTTTAAATCGGCAAACGTAGAAATCATTTTTCCAAATCAACTTGATTAGTTACATTTCTTTCTATATTTAAAATGGAAATATTAGAAAGTCGATCCTGCCCCATACTGTTCCTCAAATAGTTTTTAATTAATTTCAATTTCGAAAAAGATCTTTCAGCCGTTGCAACTGTCACAGGCAATGAAATATAAATTATGCACGCAGTTATTACATCACAGTATGTTGTACAAAATCATTTTAACTATAAATAAAGCCAGATCCTTAATTGTTTGAATATTAGTGTTTAATAATCCTCTTAAACACAATAATTGTCTGGTAAAATCTGAAGAAATGTCATCATTGTATAAATAAAAAAAGTCCATTGAAGCCTTAGAGATCTCATTTTCATCCATTTTAGCTAACATTGTAGGAAATAAGAAATCAAAATTCTCTGTAACTTCTTGTAGTCCTTGAAACCGTGAATTTAGTTGAAATATAACTGTATCAATCACAGGTAGAAAGATTTTAGCCCTGAAATTTTCATCTGTTATATTTAGGCGACGATCACCATCAATTTCATCAAAATATTGTGGAGCAAATCTACTCCTCTTAACATGAAAGTTAGGAGTAATTCCCCATCTGGAGCATAATTCTTTACACTCCAACAGTATATTTTCATAGCTATCTCTTAGGTTTTCTATAATTGTTTTGGCTTCATTTAAGTTTTGGCATGCATTGTGCAAATTTGTATTTTGTTTCTGAAGGATTTGGATACCCGTGTAATGCTCTCAAAATCTTTTCCCAAAAACATAAAATTAGAACAAACTCCATGGATTCTAGTTTTTTTTTCAAAGACAAACTAGTAGCTTTTTCATCTTTTTTAGAACTAGTTAATGATATATTAGTTAATGCTTTTAAAATATCTATAAACCTTAACTTTAATGCATTTATAGACTCATGTCGTGATTCCCATCGGGTTGGACACACCTTTTTTAAGACTTTCAGTTTAATTTTTCTATTTTCGTCATTCCCAAATGCTAAGTTAGCCCACCTAGGAGCACTGGCACTAAAAAAATTGAAAACTGCTTGAACAGTTTCAAAAAATGATACAACTTTTTGAGAGCTTTTAGCTGCATCTGATATGACTAAGTTCAAATTATGGGCACAACAGTGAACATACGATGCTGTAGGAACTTTATCTTTTATTCTTTTTCGGACTCCGGAGTATACGCCACTCATGACAGAAGCCCCATCATACCCCTGTCCTCTGCATTTATTTATGTCAATATCGAGCTTCACTAATATATTTGTGATTAATTCTTCATAATCTTGTGCTCCGTGGTTTTCAATAACAAAAATCCCAAAACGATTCCTTTACGCTTATACTTGATTCATTATGATTTATTACCACATACCTTATAACTATACTGACTTGATCAAGTTTGGTAATATCTTGAGTCGAATCCATTATAATAGAAAACATTGCGAATGTCTTATTTCTTCACATATTAAGTTTCAGTACTTGTAGCTAGAAGGTCAATTAATTCATTTTGAATTTTCCAGCTAAAATATTTTATTTTATTTTGTTCATCTTTAAAAGTTCGTTCATAATGGGGTCATACTTCGCCAACAATCGCACTGTGCGCATAAAGTTACCTGAATAAATCAAAATACATCAATATTATATAAGGTACTTAAGTTTAATATCTATTTTGTACCTTCTCCGTCAAATTGTTCTGGATTATTATTTTTCTGTTCATGACCTCTTAATGCTGTGTTACCAGAAGTAAGATGTAGAATTATTTTTATAATTCTATGTAACACTTTTCTCCAGAATGTAGCTTCTTCTGAATATTGTCGCTCGGTTATTTTATCAATTGTTTCATTATTAACCCATACAACACGAACTTTACAGGCGTCAATATGCTGTACTGACATTTCGTGTTTGTCAATTTTAATAGACAAATGTTGCCAGTCATTCACTCCATTAATCCAGGCGTTGTTGAAAAATGCATAAAGGCGATTAGCAAATAGCCAACAAGTTTCGCAATATGCTGAGTCCAACCCAACAGAATAGCACAGCCAGAACCTTGGCACTTGTATACCAGACTTAAGTGTTTTGTTATAGTAAAATTTTGAAAAATGAATAGATTTGCCATCTTCTTTAGTTGTTTTGGGAAAAACAATATCTGGTCTACATGGTCCATATGCTAAAATACATCTTTTAATATAATTGTTCTTAATAGTATCTTCAAAATGAATTCTGTCAGTAGGATATTCATTGTGCATATTAAAATCTAAACAAATGAATATGAAAAGACATTTAATAACAATATTATTAAAATAATACCTAATAATATTAATACTAGTAATAATATTCATACATAAAATATACAAATATAAAGTAATATACATATTATGTACCTAAAATTGAACATAAACTAGGTACACAAATATATTATTTTAAGTAAACAATATCTTTTAAAAATTTAATTTATTTTCATTATTTTACCTGTAGCTACAGTAGATTCTTGTACATTATTATCAATTTGAATCACAGATGACTGGAGTAATCCATCATGGTAATTTAATAGATTTTGTTCTGAATGTTGAGGTATATCTATAAAATACACATGTAAGTAGTAGGTACAACATTTAACATTAAGCTTCAAAATTACATTATTAAACATTAACAATATTTTTAAAAACTGTAATGTACTAATGTAGGTATTTTGATTAGTTTACCTGTAGTAGAATCATGTATATTTTGTATATTATCAATTTGAATCTCAGGTGAGTGGAGTAATCCATCATGGTAATTTAATAGATTTTGTTCTGAATGTTGAGGTATATCTATAAAATACACATGTAAGTAGTAGGTACAACATTTAACATTAAGCTTCAAAATTACATTATTAAACATTAACAATATTTTTAAAAACTGTAATGTACTAATGTAGGTATTTTGATTAGTTTACCTGTAGTAGAATCATGTATATTTTGTATATTATCAATTTGAATCTCAGGTGAGTGGAGTAATCCATTATGATCGTTTGATATATTTAATTCTGAATATTGAGATACATCTATAAATACATAATCACATCATAACATAATATCACAATCACATCTCTAAATACATAAGTATGTTTAATTATTGCAATAGGTGCACCGTACACAATGTTATGTGTCATATATTATGTAAATATTTTTATTTTTATTTTCATTAAACAATATTTTTACTAGTTCAGTTAAAATATAGGTAATAATTAATTTTAATGAATTTAATTTTCACTTTCTACGCATGACTAGAATAAAACTTGATTTAAATAGGTACGAAAAGCAACACCTAAGCTTACAAAATACAAAATTTGAATTTTATTTGATCATACATTTTGATATGATAATATTACCAAGGAACCAAATGTAATTATTAGGCAGTAAAGTTACTGTATTAAAAATCACTCTAAATTGATTGCATTATTGCATTGAAAATGTAGGAAAATATTAAAATACAAACAAAATTATATTAAAATATTGCTTTCATTATGGCATTGCACGACAATTGATTATTTTAAGTAATGAAAGTTGAATTTGTTGTTATTATTATTTTAATTGCAATAAAAAATGTATTTGAATTAACACTGAAACCAAACATATTTTAATTTCACTTAACAATGGCTAGGTATATAAGCATTCACAAAATAAATGCAATAATTGCACTGTACTAGTCATTATATATAAATTATAAATATATAAATATTAAAATATATAATGTATTAAAAGTACCATCCATTTCTTTTTAGCTCCAATTATTAAATTATTTCTACTTACTTATTCTAGAAACAACAGCTGGGATTGTTGAAAAAAAATTATTGATTTTAGGCAATTTTGACGTCTGTTCTTGAATTTCTTTCTTTTTTTTTCTTTTTTGAAATCCACTCAAGCACTTTTTACTATCTGACATTTTTAACTTTAACTTTTAAGTACTGACAATAACTTTCAATGAAAAATGTTGGTGACTCGTGACTGTGTAGCAATGAGCCGCTGAAGCAGTGAAACTATGCCCCTATGCTAAGTGCTAACAGTCTGTTGTCGCCTGTCGGTGACCGGCGTGGCGGCGTTGTTATCGTATTTTTCCATTTTATTTTTATCTGTACGCTATTATTAGAATAATATTTCGATAACACATAAATTTATTGTATTAGATAGTAGATTACTAGATTATCTGATTATATTATTATTAGACAGTTCACTCGTCTTTTTTTTTATTAAATTATGAAATTGATAATTTTATTTTGTTGTCCGTACTTCGTGAAATTATATTCGTACATCAAAATGTCATGATTTTTATATTTATTGTGAAATTTATTATCAAATATGGAAATAGATTATTTTATTTAGGCCAGGGCCCGGGGGCCCCTGCAGACTTTGGGCCCCGGTGTTTGACACTCCCAACCCCCCCGGTAGTTGCGCCACTGGTTCAAAGACGTTAAACTTTACAAAAACGCGTCCCGATACTATAATAATCATATTTCGTTTTCCCTATTGAGACACGATTAAATTCCGTTTTGTATTCGTCGTATAAACCGTTTTTTTTTTGTTAATTAAATTGATTAAAAATCGCGTCAAACGCCATTATTAAACAGATTTCCACACCGCTTCGGTTAGGTCAGGGGCGTATTTATGAGGGGCCCCAGCCCCCCCCCCCGAAATTTCAGGAACTTTCTTTATGTATTCCTATGCCCTATGAATCTAGAATGTAATATTTTTAATAAATTCCTAATATGTAGTTGTCTTTAAAATGTTAAGAATTTGGTAATTTGTCCTATTTTTAAGATTTAGTCTTGTATTAGAATTTAGAAATAATTCAACAATGATATTTACGCAATGCCTCAGCCCCCCCCACAAAAAAAAATTTCTAAATACGCCCCTGGGGTAGGTTATAGTGTGCAATTCGGCTAGTAAGTGTATAACGTATGGACGGTATACTAATTATATACTAATCGTATAATATCGAAATTAAATATCTGTCATTGTTGTTATAATGTAATAATTATATAACGTTAATGCACGTTGTAGTGTG
This sequence comes from Slavum lentiscoides, assembly GCA_032441835.1. NCBI lineage: Eukaryota > Metazoa > Arthropoda > Insecta > Hemiptera > Aphididae > Slavum > Slavum lentiscoides. The sequence goes on from JAIVES010000032.1 coordinate 14,845, forward strand.
TTATTATTGATGTTGTTTAATCCTTATTAGAATAAAATAGTTAACATATAGGTATATCGAATATATTAATATTAATATTAATATATGGTATAAATATTAATTATTAATATGTTGAAGATAATGGAGGACGGTGTAGGAGGCGAAACCCCCACCTTATTTATTTTTTAGAATTTCGCACAAACCCATAAATTATTTTAGGACTACGCGCATCACTGCTAACAATATAACAATATTAATACGCAGTTTTTGTTAGCATATTCCATCCCCCCACTTATTTTGTTTAAAATTGTTCATCCTTCTGGACTTAAAAAATGTTTTTTTTATAATTTATAATTGTAATGTTGACTAATTTTTCTTTTTAGAAAAATATCTTTTGAACCATTTTTCTTTCATTCTTTGTAAGAACTATTTCTAAAATTTTAACATTCAGTAGATCTAAATATCACTTAATCATAATCATAATAAAAATATAGTTAAAAAAATATTAATAGTTTAGTATAGCGTGTAGGTGGGTTAATTGAAAGTTGATGAATTCTCTTTTTTTGCTTGTAGTCCCCCCCTTACTAAAACTTAGCGCTAGTGCCTAGTTGTGCCTGTGGTCATTGTCACATAAGCTACGGCCGAATAAACTATTATTCACTGCATTTCTATCTTGGTATAAACATATATTTATCAATTTATGACTTTATGAGACCTCAGTGAGCATTATTGTATATATTTTTTGTGTTTTGTGCCATGTTATTATTTAAAATAATTTTAATAACGTATTTCATAAAACCATGATAATATCTGTAAAATAAAAAATAAAAATAAATCTAATACCTCAAATAATAATTTTAATAATTTTATAACTATAGACTATACAGTGTAGATAATACTAATGTTGACAGATTTTCAAGTTTTAAATAACAAATAAATGTTTTATTACAATTTAGTTTTAGTTCGATTAATTTTAGTTGTCAGTAAATATATAGATACATACACGAGTAAACATGGGCGCCGAGTACATGGGGTCGGTGACGCGACCGCATCACATGAATTTACAAAAAAAAAAATGTCAATTATCGCCAATTATTAATTTTCTTATAATTTCAGTGTTTTATTTGTAATATATACATAAAACTGTGGAAAATAATACATATTTTGATAAAATAATTTAAGTAGGGGTAGGTACCAAAAACATACCTTAACCCTTTAAAAAATATGTAATAAATATATTCTCGCAAATTCGGCACCCTTGCAAGTAAATATTCAGGAGAGGCGATCGCTTCCACCGCCCCCCCCCCCCTTGTATACGCCCCTGCCACCCATCCCATTCGACTACGGACTACTATAGTTAGGCCAGCGAAAAATGAGCCGCGACCGCAACGTTACTAGTGGTGGATTTTAGTGTAATCAGGGTTCTCCGTTTGAGTTATTGGCGCGCTATTCAAAAGTCAGCTGACGTTTTTTACGCGTCCTTACGATTTTCATTATTCTTACCATAAATTCCGACGATAGTTCAAGTGACGATGACGATGACGATGATGATGACAATTAATATTGTATAAAACTTAAATATTTTATTTATTATTTATTATTTTTGTATAATAATATAACATTTATATTTTATATTTATTAATTTGTATAAATAAATTGCATGCACTATAATATTACGTATTTATTTTTCAAAATACGTATTTAACAAAATATAAAAGAGAAATAATAATATTCGTATAACAACATGTTTGAAATTAATTTACGCGGCAAACAGTTGTGGAACTAACGAAATTCGGCCACCCAGAGCGTTGGTATCGCGGCTCATTTTCGCTGGCCGTACTATAGTGCAATTGCATTACTTGGTAACCTACGTGGGCGCCACTGCAGTATATATATATATATATATATATATATATGTACGCATTTGTTGGATATAAATACTTTGTAAACATTATTATTACAGATGCATCTTGATGATGTATTATTTTTTTCTAATAGCTGACAACTTTATCTTTAGGGTATGTGTACCGAAAATTGAGTAATTTTTAATGACACTCTTCAAAACAAACAAAATTATATTGAATAACTGAATTTTTCATAATATAACTAATTGTATAATTTTATTAAATAAAAAAAACGTTAATACGCGTACAAAATATATTACAAGTATGTACTTATCAGGGTATGGATTTCATATATATATATATATATATAATATAAAATTTCAGTATTTGTGAGTGAGAAAATAATAAAATGTACATGATTTATAGAGGGGGGGGAAAAACTCGAAATATTGTTTAAATATACGTAAAACTGTAAAAGTATTTTATTCAAACAGCTTTATACAGTAAACATATCAAGGTAATTGCCTTGAAATTTTATTTTAATCCTTCGAATATTGTACTAGTTAATGTTTGGTTAAAAAAAAAAAAAAAATTAACTTTTAGAAATACATTGGTTTTGGCCGGCTAATAATTCATATTTCATAATATATACCACTGTGCGACGTCTAGTTTTCCGTTAAAACCGTTGCGCGCCGTTTTAACACAGTGCGTCCAACGTACCGCGCGTATTCGGACGATAAATAATTTATCGTTTATATTCTCCCACTGTATGAACAACGAACAGTCGTCTATAGTCGCCGGGTTACTGAACATTCATTACCTTCTTCAACAACTCGCGAGCGTTGTGTTTTGTTTGCGCGAGTCGGCCATTTTTTTTTTTTGTTTTGCATTTTCGAGAACGTGGTGTTTACCCTTCGTTCCATACGTTTTCCACTCGAACTTGGCGTCCACACGGTTTTCGTTAAGGCCGACCGTACGTTTTCTAATCGTTATTACACGTTGTAACCGATCAGCACGATGGATTTGAGTTTGGACGAGTTGATCAAGAGCAAAAGGTCTTCGTCCCGTGGTGGCGGACGTCGCGGAGGCGGCAGACAAGGCGGCACTCGAGGCGGTGGCGGCGGTACCCGTCGCGGCGGCGGCGGCGGCGGTGGTGGTGCAGGATCGAATTTCCGATCGAATGGAGCCGGCGGCGGTCCTATGCGCCGGGGCAGATCGATGGCCAGGCGGTCCAACGGGTTCAGCCCTTACTCGAAGGTGAGGAAACCGTTTACAAGGCGACCGCTTTAGAGGATAGTGTGAATGCGGTCCGCGACAACGATTTGCGACGTTCGGCAAATGTGTCTCGTTTTAATGCGCGTCGGTAATTACTGGACCGCGTTCGATGGCTCGTGGTTCAAGCGATTGCTTACCCGCCCACTTAAAAATCGCGTTCGAAGGAATTCAGTTATCGACGATGAACAATAACCACGATGTCGCGCGGTCCGTTCAAATCACCGATTTGGTTCCAATGTTCAGTTGGCTTTCAATTGTAGTTTTGTGTGAAGTCTATATTTCGCCTTACTCATCATCTTGCCGTTCAGTCTTTTTTCGTAAGAATAACCTAACATCGTTTGAACGTACTGTGACACAAACGTGTTAATTACCAATTTTCTAGTATAAGTTTGTCGGGAATTTTTTTTTTTATTCCTGTATAAACGATGGTATTATTGGCTCCATTTTAAACTATGCTAAATGAACACGATACTTATAAATCTTAATTCAATACTTAATTCAAGCAACAAGAATATATTTATAATTTTCATAATTATGCGTAATATGTTAAACGCATGTATAAATATTGCAGTACTTTTTTCTTAAAGTCCTTTTAAAAATTGATTTTCGAGTTTTCCTATTGTTAAATGCCTAATACTAGTTGATACAGCTTAAAAATAATTTAGTTATATTGTATAATGGTATAATTTTAAATTATTAACGCTATATTTCATTATTATCAATATTAGGTAGTATCGACATTATTTTCTATACCACGCGTGAGTAATTGTTGAATTTGTATATTTTTAGTTGTTTGAATGAATATTAATTTATTTTATGTTTGTGAATACATGGATTAGGTACAATTTATTTCTGAAATTAAAAAAAAACACTTATACATTATATTTTATAATTTATTGACAATTACTGTTTCGTTGATATTATATATGATATACCTACTATGTTTTAATAATTTTTCTTTTAGGGCGATGTGAATGCTTCGTGGACCCATGATATGTACGAAGGACCTAAAAGACAACAATTAAGAGGTGGACTTTCAACTACCAATATTCATAAAATTGTCATATCAAACTTGGACTTTGGCGTCACTTCTACAGATATACAGGTTTGATTGAAATTTTTAATTATCTAAAATAATTTTCAACGTTCTTCTTTTGTATACTAACACTAAAAGTATGCCTGTTTTTAACTTGTTTTTGGTGATAAATGGTTCAATTATTTATTTTAATTCAATTTAATATTTATGATTAGGAAAAGTTAATTGAACTGGAGTTTTATATTTGTCTTGCGATTGCATTAATAATACCACCACAAATAGTACAGATATTATCATAAAAACGTAAAACTGAAACATTTTAATTGTACATTTTTCTCTTCTAATATATTACAATATTAAAATGTGTAACCTTATACCAACTGTAGTTTAGTTTAAGTGTTACAAAAGCATTTATTAATTTGGATAGGTACCTAGTTATTTTATTTTTTGAAAAGGAATTATCAAAGCTTGTAATAATCGAAGTATATAACGAGTTATTTCATAATAGGTAGAATTCTAAAAATGTTAACTACTAGCTTTTTTTTAGGCCTTATTTTATTATTAATGTGAAATAAATTCCATAACATTATTTTTCCAGGCATCTTCAGCCGATTGCAGCTTGAAGATACCTAGATAGAATGTTCACTACATGTGTTAGATCCACTATTGGTTCAAGGCCCGGGTTTCATTTGTGTAATCAGCCGTCCAAGAACGACCCATGGACACTGTTTTCTCTTTAAAATTTCTATACCTGGCTACTCAAGATAAATTATTACAAAAGAATTCGGTTATCACTACAACTCTAATGAAAACATATTTTTTGCCTAAATTAAAATTCTGGGAAAAGTATCTGATATAAACCTCTCGACTACTAGACATTATTATAACTCTTGAGTTATAAGCGAGCTTGACATTTTTTAAATTGCTACATTTATCATAGTGTCTTGAGCTATTGTAGTAGTCACATATACTTTGTTGAATTGCTGACAAGCATGGATTGCGCAAATTTTAATCCAAGTAATGCACATTGTGTTTTGAAAATTATTTTTTACGGGTACACCAAATTGTAGCAATTTAAATATTGATTTGAAGATACTTCAGTGTTGATCCTGAAAATTATTAAAATTGATCTACATACTACTACTACTACATCAACAACTATATCTATTGTTCAATCTATATTATATCAGTTCTGCTGTCAAATTTGGAAGACTACATAAAAACAAATACATCTACATCTTTAAACAAAAAAACGTTCATTTCAATTGGAAAAGAAGATACATTCAATATGAGACATTTGGTGTACCTGTTGCTTAAAACACAATACTATAATGTGCTGTTACTACTAGTAAAATTACATTAGGCTAATTTTAAAAATAAAAAAACTTTTTATTATATAAATTATTCAATAACAAACTTGTTATATTGAATTTTATCTTGAAATCAATGAAATAATAATTTCTGAATATTCATCTTTGAATAGTATTATTGTGAATAAGAAATGTCATAAGGTACACTTATCTGAAAGTTTTGGTCGGTAGCCAATAATCATTAAGTATATAAAACTTAATGAGTGTGATTTTTTTTTTTTTTTGTTGATAAGAAATTGTTTGTTTTCGTTGTTTTTGTTGTTGGATTCAATGGTTCTTCTATCATGCACATATTATAATTCTTGTAATTAATATGTGGTCTTCAACAATAAGCTGATACACGCAGAAATGTTTTTAAGAAGACTTAAGATCATCAAAAAAATTAAGAAACGTATAGTTTTATTCGGTGCAAGGAATTATTCTACTTAACAGTTGTATGTTTTTGGAAATACGAATAACTACAGTATGTGATACAGACACAGTTTTTGAAGAAATTAAGAATATCATTTAATATAACAATATTTTAGAAAAAACGTTTACCGGAAAATATTCTAATATCAAAATTATAAGTATGTTTATATACATTTTACAAATATTTTAAATAAATATGTGAATTGGTGAATAAATAATGAAGAAAACGCAGTGATGATTCAAAATTTAAAAAAAAACAGTTATAGTCAGATTATTAAAAGCAAAATATAATAAATAATGAGAGAACTATATAATATATGAAGCATCGATTACATTTTCAATGTACTCAGATATTCAATGGTGATTCAAAATTTTAAAACAACAGTTATAGCCAGATTATTAAAAGCAAAATATAATTAAAGAAAACCAAATAATACATGAAGCATTGTTTACAACATTTACCGCTGCCACCACCACCACCACCACCACCATCATCATCATTATCCACCACAACATCTTAAACAGCATCAATATTTCGAAGCTACACAACGCATGTTGGTTATTACAAAGTAATGTTGTTTACTTCATGATTAAAAACAAATTTATGCAGTCATTTCTACTCTTGTGAATTAAAAAAAAAGTAATCTAAACTTTTGTATATTCCTTGATAATTTTATGATTTTCTGGATTTTAAACTGTTAAAATATTTGTCTTGTGAATGATTGTTTTGTAATTGGCTTGAATGTTATACTTTTTATTAAACTTTGTGTAAAAGATCAGTTTTCAATCAATTATTTGTTTACAGGAGCTATTTGATGAATTTGGACCATTAAAAACTGCGACAGTACATTATGACAGATCTGGTAGATCATTAGGAACAGCCGATGTTGTTTTTGATAGTAAAAATGCTGCGTTAAAAGCAGTGCGTCAGTATAACAACGTACCTCTAGATGGTATTATTTACTTTAGATATTCATCTATGTTGTGTTCTTTGTTGATTTATTGTTTTTGTTGAAGGTCGTCCTATGAAGATAGAACTTGCCACAGATTTGTCGACTGTTGCCAATCTTGCTACACGTCTTAGTAGACCTGTATCGTCACCTATTGGTATGCGAGGAACTCGTGGAGGTATATATACATTTTCTTGTGGATTTTCTTTCATTATTGAGTAATATGTTTTATTTTTTTAGGAGTTAGGGGTTTCCGAGGTAACACAAGAGGAGGACGTGGTGGTAATCGTGGCAGTTCAAGAGGACGAGGTGCCGGCGGTAATAGAGGTGCCAGAAATAGCGAAAAAAAGGCGCCAAATAAAGACGAATTAGATGCGCAACTTGATAGTTTCATAAAAAGCAAGAATAATTGATTGCCTGCTTATATATATCTGTTCTGATTTTTCTAATAATCTAATTACAAGTATACTAGTGTTTGATAATTAAAACTGTTTAAAAATTATTAATTTAATTTTAATCGACGATTTGATAGGTTAATAATACATTGGACTTGCAATTATACACTTTTATAATCTAACTACTTTCCAATTTTTGTATTATAATAAGTTATGAATGAAAAATATAAACATTTTTTCCCATTGTAATAAATTTGAAAGTTTTAATTTTTTTATCTTATGATAATGTTAATAGCAGAATAATTCTCATATTATTTTTCTTTGATCTCTGAGTAAATTAATTGTTAAGTAAAGAAAATAATATTACATTTTTCTGTTATTCTCGAGTGTATTAATAATTGGGATGATGTTTCCTCTCCTTATCATCAGACATATAAAAAAAAAAACAGAGTTCTGAATAATAAGTGTTCAGCTAACCAAAAGATTTAATATTATTCTACTCTGGAAAACATATGTTTATTTAGATTGAATACACAGTAGACAATGTAAGTTGCTCTGTAATTATTATCCGTTAACATTATTTACAGTATTTAATGTAAATGGAAGAAATCAAAAACTAAAATTAAGGATTGTTCAATGCATTTTTATACCGATTAATATTGTTAAATGAAACTAATGTGAACAACAATTATTATAACTACGTACTAGGAAGATGCAGATAACAAATGTGGGTGTTGGTATGCTTATAATAAAACATTGAAGGAGAGTAGGAAGGATAGTGAAACTAAAAACTGGAATCGACCTCTAAATACGTTTTTTGAAAGTTAACCTAACCTAACCTGTGAGTTTGGATATAAATACGAAGCACTTTTTTTTTTTTTTTTTAAGGCAAATGAAAAGGTTGCCTATAATTTTATAATGTCTACGATGGAAAGATCGGATTTCAATAAATTATGAACAAAATACTAATAGTTTTTCATTTTTTATAATATGCACATATAATCTTTAGTTGCTTTTTTTCTTCTTCAAGCATAAACATTAAAATTTGTCAAACAATAAAAATATAAACATTCGTTATAAATAATTTTTAATTTATCGATTACACCGTTTATTATTATTATGTCGTGACTACATTGCACTAACTGATATTGAACATACACAATGTATATATATATATATTATATAATATATATTATTGTTTAGTGTTTTTCTGAAACTATTTTATGGTACAAAAAAGTTATGAAAATTATTTTTTATATATTATAATTGTATCTATTAAATATATTTTATTTACATACAGGATTTGAATTAGCATACATAACACTTATCTATAGATACACAAAATAATTGAATCTTAAATTTATTAACACAGCAACCGAGAGAAAAAGAAAATTTAATTAACACACAATTTGGAAAATTCTACTTAGTCGAAATTTGGTATTCAAGGAGCTATAAAATATGAAATTTAATGATGACAATCGATGAAGTTTCACCCAATATAATATAATTTACAATACAAATTCGAGGTCAGAATTGTACACTCTTAAAGTCTTTTCAAGGTTTTCTTTTATCTTTGGAAATCTTTTTTTGTCTAAAGATTTACTACCGGCGTGCTTTTTCGCTAATGGACCATCACTCGTACCGTCTTCTCGTCCGATTTTCATACTTTTTGGTATCTGTAAAAATAATGTTATTATTAATAATTACCGATTTTTTTATAAACATTTCAATGGCATATTATTAATAGTGAAAAACTTATTATAAATAATAATTTTAATAAATTAAAATATTTCAAATTCTAGTCAATGTTAATATTTGATGTAAAAACATCTATTCCTGAGACATCTAATGGTATAATATTGCACAATATTAAAACTAAATAACGTATTTAACTAATTATGTTCCAAAATTAAAAGTGGAGTATTTTCTTCTTCAAATACGTTTTCTATTTCAACATATTAATTTTATTCCGTCTGTTTTGTAGAAATTAGTATGCGCCGCTATTAACAATTTAGTCAAATTTCTCATGGGACTTGCAAAAACATTGTTTATTTAACCTATACACAAATTTTTATTGTATCCTTTGTTTATCAAGCGTATTTTAAATATTCCGATAAATATATTAAAGTACGGGCAGACAGTAGCAATGTTTGAAAGTACACAAGCTTTACTAGTCTTTTATTTTATTTTAGAATGTATCTAGATGTTCGATAAATTACAAATAATATTTCACAATATAAAATAAAATTGCAAATAGTTAATGGGAATTCCATTGTTATAATATTATTAAGAGATACTAATTCCCCACAGTCGTTGTCCATTAGCATCTATTTTACGTAGTTTTTTTTTTTTATAATAAATTACTTTTACGGAACATATTTATACACTCTGAAAAAATACAATGCGCGTAAAAACAAACTGTGACGAATGTCGATTTTTACCTGCGCATGAATTTCGGTTATCATTTGCGCTCTTTGGAAATAATGATCGTATTCTTCTAATAGGAGTTTGCCGGCTTCTTCGTTTAAAGCAGATTCAGCATTCGGTACGATTAATAAACACTTAATTGTCTGCAAAACAAAAACGGGATAACGAAATACTTTAGTACACGATGCGCGAGGGGCACATCTGCAACGTTGTTACTGTACTCACGAGAAGGATGTGTTTACTCCCAAGTCTGGTTTCCAATCCCTTTTCAGAGTGTTCACACATATTTCACCACTGCTGGCGACGTTCGGGTGGAAAATTTTGGTCAAAAAATACGCTTTTGGCGGTGTGTGCGGAAAATCTTTGCCCAACACCAGTTTAACGTTAAACCGACCGCCTGCGTACGGCGTGCCCGCTGTATACGACAAACAAAAACAACACGTACATATAACATTACGGCAAGGCTGGCGGGCGGCGACGGGTACGCCGTGCACTTACCGGGACCGTCGATGAACGCCTGTATGTCGGTGACGTCCGAATCGTTAACGACCACTCGTATACCTTCCGGCGGGTCTTTTACCAATTCCTCCAGTTCTTTAACTATCCTGCGGATGGTCTGCGGCGATAAGTTCTCCACGTTCGAGATCTTTACAAAAAAAAAAACCGAAACGTACGTCAGAAACGACAATCGCGACAGCCATTGTATTACAACAAAACGGTACTACTTACGGAACTCATAATCGGCGGCGGCGGCGGAATAACGGACAGTGTCTGAGGACCTGTGTGTGTGTGTGTGTGTATGTACGTACGTCACACAATTCCGATCGGGCAATTCTTCCACGCGAACGTGTCAGTCGAGTCGAGGAAGTTTTAACGGCGTGAGAATATTACGCGGCGGCGGTGACTCGCCCGTAAACGCGACAACCCCGTCGTCCACTGGCTGTAACAACAACACGTCCAAACAACGGTGACGGACGGTCGAGATTCGAAAAGCGAATCTCCTCCGGACGACACAACAAACGCGGGTATCAGCAACGCGATTGTCCGTAATATCAGTGGCCGTCCGTCACGTATTCACAGTGTTTTCGGTACACCGCCGCGTATCGGACGTCGTGGGACAAAGGTGGCCATTTTAACGATTTAACCCCCCACCACGGCGAGGCGGGCCAATGAGACACCGGGTTTTTCGATTTCGAAACGTAACGGTCCGCGGACCGCTGCGTCGGCCGAACGGTGGAAAACGTCGTCGGCCGCGGACGGTGCCGTGACCGTGTTCGGGACGTGCGCGGGGACACACGGCAAAAAGAAAATCGATTGGAGAACGCGAGTAAAGTTTTTCTCGGTTTATCGCACAGAGTATTTGTTAGAGAATGTTATCGGGAGAAGAAAAAAACGTTTTGCCGCCGCGTATCGTTTTCCGTTCCATGAACGGGTTTCGTCGAGTAGAGCGACGGCGGAATCGTTCGCGGCGGGGGTGGAGGAGGGGGGGGTCATGATAGGAATATTGTGACGATCGCTCTTGACGCGGATAAATGGCGTCGTATCGGTGTAGTTCGGTGTTTTCGCGTGCCAATACTCGTTTCTTTGCGGAAAACGCCTCGGTAAAACGTTACCCGAAGCACGTCCGTCCGTAAGCGTGCAGCACTACGGGTGAGTACCGCGTACGATGTCGTCGAACGTTTTTATTAGGTTAGGGACAAAGTCGTCGACGGCAACATGTCCGCCGCGCCAAAGACGAGACGGCTTTGGTGCGACGGTGAGCGCACCGCGCGACCTCCTCGTCGCGCGTTTCCCGTTTTTGCACGCGAGAACCGATTCGCGGTGGCGCGCGCGCGCGCGCGCGAGACAACACTTTCGGGCCTCCGAGGACCGTTCGCTCAATTTTCGTGGTGGGACGGGTGTGTGTTGTTTACGCGGAAAACGCTTCTCAATTAAAAACTAACCATGAAAAATTATAATGGAGGAAAAGACGGCGGCCTACGGGATTCGGGTTTTTTTTTTTTTAGGTTATAGCCGTTTCGATTTTCCGATCTGCACGACGACTGTTCTCGTTGTTTGGGGGAAAAAAAAAAAAAAATCTCCGACCCGTAGCACTCGGATTCCTGTCGTCGATTTTCGCGAATCCAGGCGGTCGACGAGCGCGTAACGTACCCTGGGGCGTGTGTGTGTGTGTCTTCGCGAACCCTTCTCGTCCTCCAATGTCCGCTACCGTACAGACGGCGGCGGCGGCGGCGGCGACTTCGACCGTCCGGCTGGTAGTGAAACGACGGGGCCAGTACCTCGAAACGAGTAGACGCTGTTATTTACTCGGTCGTCGTGTGAAAGTAGCCCCGTTCGACATCATAATACTGTTACGAATAATATTTGGGGGGTCTGTCGGTTGTTTGTCGGCTGTCGTCGTTCATATGGCTAATGCGTTTCGTTTTAGATCTCGTTTACCGCCGAGGCACGCCGTACGACCATGGACACCGAATTCGCGGAAGAAATCGTGTCCATCCATGTTGACTTCGATAACGCGGGCAATATGTTGTGTCCGGACGATGTCGTCAAAACCGAATATTTCAGTACGGACGACATTGATGATGCCATATCGTCCGACAGTTGTATGGTACAGTCTATTGACTCTTCGTATTTCACTCACGGCGATGAACACAGAAACGAGCTCAACAATGTCAATAGAGCGGTCATGGAATCCGTGCCGTACGTTGACGGTCTGCAGTACTTGGCAGCAGTATCCTCTGATATACGCCATATCACCGATAACGTCGAGGTAAACATTGAATATCGTGATTTTAACGAACGCTTTCGTATTTATAGTGTCTGTCTTGATAATTTATACATAGGTAGTTGTCGGAATATCGGTTTATTAATATTCACCAATTAAATTATTATTATTATTAAAAAAAAACATTTTATATTGATCTGTTTTACGCTTTATATTTTTACATCCATAAGTTTAAAACTGTGTGCGTAATTCATATTTCTTTCTTTTTTTTTTTTTTTTCAACTAAGTGACTAAAGTTCAGTTACGAGTATGATCCTTATTCAATTGACATAATTCCATCAATTCAAAGATTGATCTCTAGTATGCAAATAGCTTATCCAACTGGTCGAATTATGTATACTTATGTATTAGAATAATAATAAATATAATATATAAATAATTTATTAAAATTAGTAAATAAATAAGTATAGAGTACTTTAAATATATTACAAGTCCCAAGTGTTATTGTGTTAGATATATTATTAACGCTTTTGGCATACTTACTAACAGTGAAGGCATATTTAGGAAATGAACCAAGAGCGCGAATCAAGCAAGAAGACGTTGATTTATTTGAATCTGGTGATGAGGAAGTGCAGCAGATGAGTCAAGAGGAATTTCATGAATACTTTGATGTTCAAGAAGAAGTTGTTGTTCAAGAATGTCCCGAACAGGAGGTGATCACACAATCTTGGGACGTAAATCATTCATCTAATATTGACAAGTGAGTTTTTCTTTGTTGTGTACCGCGTAGTAAAAATATAAATATAATTTTTATAAAAAATTGTATACTGGGAATTCAAAATGTACAATACGATTAAATAACGATTTTACAATGATGGAATACATATTTAAGTTTTTTTTTTCATTATTCAATGTTTAAATTATAGTTCATGAAAATTAAGTTTTCTTTAAACGTTTTTATTAGTTTTTTGCGTTTGTTGTTTAATGTAATGTCACCTTTCATTTTGGGTTTGTTTTAAACTTTATTTTTCATAAATTAAAAAACAAAAATAGGTAATATAAAATAATATATGTACATGCTAAGTTAACATTTTATCAATAGAATAGATACATTAAATGATCATAAAGTATTAACTTATCAGTAATATTTTTAATTAATTATATTTATAGATAATTGCCTAACTAATTGAAATATGAAATACATTTAAAAGCGCAATAGTAATATAATTTATTTTATAATTAAATTAATGGGTGTATGAAGCTAGTTCTAGAATAAAACTTATCTTCTTAACTTAGAAACGGGTTCTTTGAGTGTTTGTTGTAAATTGTTGTATGCAATATGTAAATGAATAGGCATTGGATTAATATATGATATACAATTTATAATTTGTGATCAAGTTTATATGAACTACTAACACATTTCGATTATTAAAAAAAAAAATAAGTTTATTATGTTGTATTTAATTGTTGAATTATTTAAATATGTATATTACATAGTTACTGTACAGACAGTAGTACTTTTTTAAATACTCTGATCATTAACAAACAATGTATTATGTTATTATATAATTGTGAGAAAAACGAAGGGAAGCCAAGAAGAAGAAGAATTAAGCAGTCATTTATAAAACAAATTATGTTGGATATAGGAAAAGGATCATATAGAGAATTGATGGATGTCGCTTTGGATATAGAAGAATGGAGGAATATTTCATCATTCAACCAATCTACGGATTGAAAAAATAAACATAATTCATAGCTGTAACTTTAAAATTATCTGTGTATCACTAGAATTTGTTCGCATATTAAGACCATAAATGTAGTGGTAGGTCATGTATATTGTATTAGTTCAATGCCAACTAATTTCGTCTGTTCAAGTACATAACATATTTTTAATTTTTCATAATCAGTTAAACTTCTATCATCGATATTTTATTACCTAATTTTAATATAATATTTTTTGGTTTCTTAGCATTTCAAGTACAGAAGATGAATACATGTCATCAGCAACAGATGTAAACATACCAATACCTGAAGGCGAAGCGTCTTCCTCTGTTAATCCATTTCCATGTGATTT
>JAIVES010000126.1:0-25578 GCA_032441835.1 Slavum lentiscoides
ATGTACTGAATCACAGTTCACAGTAGTCACCGTGTAGTAACAGTGTAAAAGTCACTCCGAAAGCCCGCGTTCTGGAACAAAACACATTTCCAAATATCAATTACTATCGCTTTAAAAGTGATATCGAAAATTAATATTTATCCGTTCAAAATGACAAAACCGTGTAGGCGAACCAGACGTATCCGTTATTCGAATCAACCGCCATCAACCGTTTTCGGTTGGCAGTCCACCGTTGTCACAGTAACGCATCGAGCGTGTGATCCAAGAGAACAGTCCACAATGCACTGTTGTCTGTAAAGAAAAGAAAATTTCTTGTTGTACGAAATACGTTTCCAAAATTATCAAAAATATCTTGCCTTAAACGTAATGTATAAGTATACTTACTACAGACGTTGGGAACATCAACGGTCTTCACGTGTCAGAAGAAAACTAAATCGTTCAACGTCGACACGTATCAATAGTATTCCCCGTAACTGTTTACTCTCGTAACAATCGCATAAGTGGGTACCGAACGCCTCCAAACCAACTGAACAGAAAATGAGACCTAAACATACGTTTTCCTTCCTGAGAAAAGTTAATAGGTATAAGTCATACAAATCATTAAAAAACTAAATGAGTCACACAGTACTCTGCGGGCGTAACACGTTTCATGTACATAACATTTGATGTCACATAAACACACTGAAAGAACTGTATTGTAAAGAATTTTTACAGTCGGACATGACTCCAGCTCACGTACAGACACGTATAAAACGTACCCGACAGGAACGAAATTTCTTTTCAATCCGTTGGTTTTTCTTTACACCTACGGTCTTGTCTGATCACGGCTACTCCCTTTTGTTCGTATCCTTTCTGAAAACGCAAGGGGTATCATAAAACGAACAACTAAAACAATATCTAAGACACTCTATCGTCTTACTCGGTCCACCATAAACGCGAGAATACTGTGCGTTGATGTACGGCGAAAAAATATGAATCAATACTGTCGAAACAAAACGCACCCGGACGGACGGTTACACAAACGGTGAAATCGTCTCGTTGAAAGCCCCGTGACCTGAAACAAAACACATTTCCAAATATCAATTACTCTCGCCTCTACAGTAATATCGGTAAACAAAAATAAAATAAAAGTAACATACCTCTTTGCAAACACTCGTCAAAACGGCAAACGCGTAACTGAATCCGCCAATGATCGATTTACTCGCTCAATCCCGTCGACTCTTGTGCGTACGACTCTCGCGTGCCCGCAGTCCCGTTTACCGGCTGTAAAGAGAAAAAATGCGTAAACACGTAAGTGTATGTACGTATAAAAATCGTAACTGCAGTACATCGAACCGTGGCAAACGTCAGATTGCCAAATGCACGACTTCGTACCATCATTTACGATAAAATTAAAAAAAAAAAATACAAATTTCGGACAAACGAAAAACGGTTAAATCGGACTTTGGACCCGAATGCATTCGGTAGCCACATAATATGAAATCATTTATCGTGTTTTTGTTATCTGTAATAGTGTAGCCAACAGTAATCCCGGGATTCGTTTAAAAACGATAAAAACCTACTTCCGGCGAACACTGCAAGACACCGATATCATATTGTATTCGTATATAACGGCGATAACATAAAAAAAATTGTGCACAAATCGTAAATTTTATTTTCGAAAGTGTTATACGTATTATTTCTGTATTAATTATTCGTTGTCCATTACGCGCCGTGCACTCCATAAAAACGTACTTTCGACGTACAATGTGTAATAGTATGTGCGAAAGCCCGTGTCCTGGGTAAAGACATATTTCCAAATACCAATTACTATCGCCTTAAAAGTAATATCAAGCTTCACGAACGTCCACCATATACGATAAAGTATTGTGCGTTTCAAAAAAATTAAACTCTTTTTATCCGTTGGATTTTAGTGGGGCATTGTAGGTAAGTAAATGCACGACATTTTCTTTGGTTAATTACTTCTTTTAACTTTTTTCATTCAATGATTATCAATTCTTTTTTCTATAGATTTCCATTGAATGAACCACGAAAATTAGAATCGTGGGTTAAGGCAGTTTGTCGAAAAGGATTTATACCTAATAAAAATAGTCGATTATGTAACCAACATTTCAAATCTTCCGACTTTTACGAGAATCCTGGTGGAAGCTATAAACTGTCGTTGAAAAGTGATGCTATTCCATCAGTTTTTCAATTTTCCATTCATTCAACATTAATTCCTACAGAATTGTTTTGTAACAAAACACCAATAAAACGGAAAAAAATTGATGGTTCTTCAATAGCTTCAAGTTCCTTAAGTAATAAAACAAGTAAGTTACCTACCTAGTATTAGGTTCATAAACCAACTATGAACCAGTATGTGTTCATTTTATAGTATTACCAGTTGAAGAAGTTCTGAACGATTCTTTTGAACCAATAAAACCGTTGTTAATAACACCAACTAAATGTAAAAAAAGATTGATAAATTCATCATTTCCACGAACATATGTTACAAAGTCTACTCCTACCAAATTAAAAAAAAAAATTAAGTTGTTGCAACAAAAAGTCAGAAGACAAAACAAAGTTATTAACAATTTAAAAGATTTATTAAGTAACTTAAGAAATCAAGGTATGTTGAATTCTGAATATGAAGATCTTATGTTAGATAAGTTTGCTGGAATGTCATCAGAACTCTTTAAAAATCAGCTTAAAAACCTAGAATGTAAACCAAAAGGTCGGCGCTATGGCACAGATATTAAAGAATTTGCACTTACGCTTCACTATTATTCGCCTAAAGCTTATGAATTTTGTCAGTTAGTTAGTTGCATGATGCCTTATTAACACTGCTTATTTTAAGAAAATATTTATATTAATAATATTGGTTTTTCTAGTTCCATCCTACAGTTGCCTCATGTATCAGCCATAAGGAATTGGACTAGTTCAATAAATGGTAACCCAGGATTTTTACAAGAAGTTTTATCGTGTCTTAAGAAATTACCAACAATTGACAAAGATTGCAATTTAGTGTTTGATGCAATGGCAATAAAAAAACAAATTTTATGGGATAAAAAAGTAGATAAATTTATTGGTTTTTCTGACTATGGAAATGAATTAGATTTGGAAGGTAATGATACACCAGCAACTGAGGTTCTAGTTTTCATGTTGGTTAGTTTAAATGGAAAATGGAAATGCCCTGTAGGTTATTTTCTTCAAAATAAAATAAATAGTATTGCTCAAGCAGAACTAATAAAAACCGCTTTGACAGTTACGCATTATGCAGGTCTTAAAGTTTGGGGTATAACATGTGACGGTGCATTTGTTAATTTCTCAACCATGAAAATTTTAGGCTGCGAGTTTGAAAATATTGATTCTTATGATAATATAAAATGTTGGTTAAATCATCCTGTTTCTAATGAAAAAGTTTTTTTTGTGCCCGATGCATGTCACATGCTAAAGTTAGCTAGAAACACTTTAGGCAATGCAAGAGTATTATTATCTACTGAAGGAGCTATTAAGTGGAATTATTTTGAACAATTGCATGAAATTCAAACAAATCTTACCCTAAAATTAGCAAATAAAATTAATCAAAATCATATTATGCGGCATCAGAATAGAATGAAGGTGAAATTAGCTGCTCAAATTTTAAGCAGTTCTACAGCAGATGCATTGCTTTTTTTAAACGATATTAAAATGGAAGAGTTTCAAAATGTACACGCGACTGTTAATTTTTGTCGTACTATTGACCATTTATTTGATTTTTTAAATTCCAGAAATCCCTTTGGTAAAGGAAGTAAATCCCCCATTCACTCTTCAAACATTTCACATTTAGAGTCTATTATTATACCATTAGTCAACTATTTATTTACTTTAAATGTAAAAAATAAAAATGAAACTATCAGTTTTATACACAAAACTGTTAAAAAGTCATTTGTAATTGGTTTTGCAGTGGCTATTAAGTCATTATTTTCGATAGCCAAATTAATATTTGTGCAAAATCCACTTTATAAATATATTCTTTCTTACAAATTTTCCCAAGATCATATTGAAATATTGTTTGCTCGATTCAGACAAAGATTTGGTACCAACAACAATCCAAATGTACTACAATTTAAAGTTGCTCTTAAACAAATACTATTAAAAAGTACCATAAAATGTAAAACAAATGGTAACTGTAACAGCTTTGATGATGATGTTTTTGGGGCACTACTGAATTGCATTTTGATAAAATTAATGAAATTGATCAGGAAACTATGAATAGAAGTATCCTACTTAACTGTACTAATTCATCCATGAGCGAGGCCAAAATAAACATCCTTTATTATATAACAGGTTACATAGTTCGTCAAATTTCAAAACATATTGATTGTGATAGTTGCATCCAATCACTTATTTTAAGTCAAACTTATATAGAGCATAATTATTCTGTTCCTCAGTTTTATACTAAATTAATTTCTTCGAAAAATCTTGGTGGTTTAATTTTATCTTCGGACAGTTCATTTAAAGTCATTTTAGCGGTTGAAAGTTACTATTTGTATTTGACTAATAACTTAAAACAAATTAATGTACCCAACTTAGAAAAAAAGATTATATTTTATGTTCTTAATAAATTAGCATTGGATTTAAATATTTTAATAATTTAAACTGTTTAAATGTAGGTTTGTTAGAGAGACCACATAAAATATTTTTAATCACCCAACTAACAAAAAGATATCTAAGTGTTAGATTACAGTCTTATGGAAAACAATTTTCCTGTGATGTTTTAAATAATGTAAGCCAAAGGCAGAAATTGACAAAAACCATATTATTTTATAACCAGTAGAATAAGTATTGTAATTATGTATTTAATATTTAATTTTTTGTTTGTTATGTCTTTTTTTATTTATTTTATATTTTGTATGTACCTATAGAGATGTGGTGCTACAGAAGAATGCTCAAAATAAGTTGGACGGATATGGTAACAAATGATGAAGTATTAAAAAGAATGGCTGTGAAAAGAACTATATGGAGTAGTATAAAGAGAAGGAGGAATGAATGGATTGGACATGTATTAAGACATGAAGGATTGCTGGGAGTAATTATAGAAGGCTGCGTAGAAGGCAAAAACGCTAGAGGAAGACCACGAATGGAGTACATGCAACAAATAATAAAGGATCAAGGGTGTAATTCTTACGAAGAAACAAAGAGGAAGGCAAATAACAGGGAAGAGTGGAGAATAATTGCTACAAACCAATCTCAGGATTGAATACATAAGAGAGAGATGTACCTATATAATTTTGTTTAACTGTGTAAGTAAAATGACTGTTTTACCTTTTTTTTGTTTAATTTTTGTTATTATTTGAACATTTTGTTTATAACTACTAATAATAATTTATATGATAGAGTTAACATATTGTTCTACATTTTATTAACAATTAATTGACAATATTAAACTGAAAAATCAAAACTATTTTAGGTTACAACATAAATCTACCAACAATAAGAGTAATAAGGAGAAATGTATATGACTTCATTAATGTAGGGAAGGTCATCAAAAGTTGACAATTGTAAAATTTGTATCAGTGTTATATTGTAACGTTTTCCGGATACCCAGTGATCCTGGACATCGATGCGTCATAAAACTATAAAAATACATATGGCTTAAATTAAATCAATAATTACGTTTAAAACTTTAATTTAATATAATTTTTAAAATCTTTAATTTAATATAATCACTTATTAAAATTAATAACCTCTGTTTTTAATCATGGTTTTAATAATATCAAATATCATAATCACTTATTATCATACGGTATTGATATGTCTTCTTCTCAGAGCTCCAGACGAAACCAAAAGATACAATAGTAGTTCAAGTATATATGCCGACAACAAATAGTAGCGACGAAGAGCTAGAAGAAGTGTATGAAAATATAGATAAAATAATCGAAAATGTTAAAGAGGAAGAGAATCTGGTAGTAATGGGTGATTGGAATGCAGTCGAGGGGAATCAAAAGTAAATAATGTAACAGGAGCCTTTGGGTTGGGAAGACGAAATGAAAGAGGAGAGCGCTTATTAGAATTTTGTGCAAAATATAACTTAATAATCACAAACACCTGCTTCAATCACCATCGAAGAAGAAGGTACACATGGAAAATGCCAGGAGATATAAATAGATACAAATAGATTATATCATGGTTAAGAACAGATTTAAAAATCAAGTAAAAGAAAGTAGAAGTTACCCAGGAGCGGATATAGATAGCGACCATAATCTAGTAATGATGAAATGCGAACTTAAATTTAAAAGAATAATGGGTAAAAAGGAGAAAATAGTGCAATGGCAATTAAAAATCTGAAAGATGAAAAATAAGGAAAAATATAGTGAAGACACCAATGATGCAATTATTAAAGAATCTCAAAATATTAAAGGAAGATGGCAGAACTTGAAAGATATAATCACAAGGGCTGCAACGAAAACTTTAGGACATAACAACATTGCAGCGAGGAAGGAATGGATAACAACGGAAATAATTAACATGATAGAGGAAAGAAGGAAATACAAGAATTCAAATAGTATGAGACGGACAAGAAAGATACAGAGTACTGAGGAATCTAATTATTAGGAAATCAAGGGAAGCAAAGAAAAATATTTGGAAGAAATGTGTAGTGAAATAGAATCCCTCATAAAACAGGAAGTAGAGATGAAGTATATAAAATGGTGAAAAGTTTTTGGCTCAACATAAGCCCCGGTAGGGGAATAGAAGATAACAACGGAAGAATGCTATACGAACGAAATGATATAGCAAAAGATGGAAAGAATATCTAGAAATCTTGTACAAGGGAAACACTTAAGGTAAATGAAATCAAGAAGCAAACGAGGAAGATAAATCTGAAGAAGATAATATAATAGACCCAGTTATGAGAGAAGAGTTCGACAAAGCTTTGCGGAATCTAAAAAATAAAAAAGCAGCAGGAATTGATGGAATACAAGCGGAGCTTTGGAAGGAGTCGGGAGAAAAAGTTAAAAGGGAGTTATTTCAAATTATCAAAGTCATATACGAAACTAGTGAATTGCCTGAAGATTACGTAAAGAGCCTAATTATCCCCATCCCAAAGAAAACAGCAGCAAAGAAATGTGAAGAATACCGTACCATTAGTCTGCTATCCCATGCCTCTAAGATATTAACAAAGATTGTATTCAAACGTATTGAAGATAAAATAGAACAATCTTTGACGGAAGATCAATTTGGGTTCAGAAAGAATATGGGAACGAGGGAAGCAATATTGGCGTTAAGGATAATCATTCAAAAAAGGATTAGGAAAGACAAACAAACATTTATAGCTTTTGTGGATATCGAAAAAGCATTTGATAATGTGAACTGGAAGGTCATGTTTAGCATGATGCAACGATTGGGGATTAAATACGCAGATAGAAAACTTCTGTATAACCTTTACAAGGATGAATTAGCAGTTATAAGGATACAAGATGAGGTAGAAGAAGCAAAAATAAACAGAGGAGTTAGACAAGGTTGCACATTATCCCCAATTATATTCAACGCATATATTCAAGAAGCAATAGATATGATAAAGGAAAATACTAATCTAGGAATAAAGATTAACGGACAAAAAATAAGTATGCTGCGTTTTGCCGATGACATAGCTTTAATTGCTGAAAGCAAGGAAGATCTGGTTCAACTAATTAAAACTATGGATGAAACATTAAAAAAGGAGTTAGAAATGAGAATAAATGTGAAGAAAACAAAAGTGCTGGTATGAAAGGAAAATAGTACAAGAATACAGATAAAGATACGAAACCAAATAATAGAACAAGTGGATAGAAAATGATGTAAACATTGCCCATCATGTATATGGCGACTGGCTTCAAATGAAAACGTTAGTTAGCTATCTAGTGTTTTATATCTGTGGGTACAGGGTAGTTGTCAGAAAATAGATAACGAAATTATTGATATCTGATAGTTTTATTTAAAATAAACATAGGGAGGAGAGAATGGACTTACATCCGTAAAATGAAAAAAAAAAAAATTCAGTCGGAACTTAATTTGTTTTAAATTAATCACTACAGTGCAAAACGGATTACAAAATTATAAAACTTCAGTCGGTTTATGTTCTATTTTTACAGATTTACCTATCGCCGCACGCTGCGCTTTCTGTTTTACATACAATAAATAATTCTCATCATCATTGTATATATCTTCACGGCACAAATCACTAAATCCGCCATCTTTAAATTTAACCTAGTACGTAAAATAATTATTACATTATAAATTATTAAAAAAAACATCAATGCGAAATAATATAAAAACGATCCCACTTACTGAATATATAGGTACATCATTTATTCCCAAGAATAAACCATTATCACCGCACTTCAATTCTATGCGTTCGTTTATGTTTGGAATATGTCCCTGGGAAGCAAAATTATTTAATTAAATTCAATATTTAAATAATTAAAAAATTAAGTATTAATATCTAGGGCAGGGAGTATAGAAAAAAATGAATAGACCGAGCTGTACTACAAGTGTACATTATGTACAGTGTTATATTCAATATGCTGTTGATTAAAAATAATATTATTATAAGATTTATATTGCAACAGCTAAGAAAAATTAATTCTACTTGTATGACGATTTATAATGAAATACTAAGGGCGAGTGTATGGCGTTTTAGCGCCATTTTAAACATAGGCATAATTGAAATATATCAGTTTTGAAGATAATAATCGATATGTGAAAACCAAATGACTTTTTACTTGAATTATCGATTATCTCAGTTGCATTAATATTATACGAAATGAATTAATATTATAATCAAAATAATCGAACTGAATGAATAATATTCGTTATTCCAATCATAGCATGTTATTGCCTTATTGCAATAATTATTACTATTTTTAGATAGCGCTTTTCTGTTGAAATGAAAAAATAAATGATTATTTATTATTGTCAATAAAATTACGATTATCAAACATTTTACTTCAAATGATTATTTTAAAAGATTATGATGACTCATTAACTAATTCATTTTATTTTTATACCCACCACTTGATCATTTATAACTGCAATTTACAAAAATATTTAACAAAAATATCACCTTTATTTCGTTCTGTGAAACTGTTTGGTTTACAGTCCCATTATCAAATTCTACAATGCAGAAAGGAGTTTTAATAATTTTTAAAACTTGACATTCCGCCATCCTATCCTTATATTGCCAATGCTTTGCCCATATTGTTTGATTTTTACGAATATCCCATTGCTAGAAATATAAATGTTCGTAAAACAAGTAACACAAACAATTAAAAAAAAAAAAAAAAATAGAAATTACTTTATCTCGAACATAACAATGATTACTGCAATGCACTAAAATTCTTTGTTTATTTAGTCGATCCATTTGAAAACTAAACCCGGCAAATATTCCACACGAAATATGAAACCAAGCATTGCAACCGCCTTCAGAGCAACGAAAACAATTACCACGGTTTAAGTTACACACCATACACTGTAAAACGTTCACAAATATGTATAATATTATTTTTAACAAAACGTTTTTTCTATAAATAACAATTTTTTTTTTTAAAAGTCTTACCTTTTGCTCATATGAATAGTCTGTTGCCAAAATATGATCACTGAATGGAACACATCCGTTCACCATAACATAACATTCAGGATGCGACCATGTATTGTCAACATTTTCTTTCAAAGCACCTCCTTTTAATGGACAATATGAACATTTCTGACAAATATAACAATATTCAAACAAATTAAGGATTACGCTATTTACATTATAAAATATAATGTAGTTCATTTTCAATACAATTTTTTTTTTGGATAAAACATGAACTACAAAATTGTATGTTACTTACAATAGCCAATGACTTATTTTCACAACGATCACATATCCAAGATGTGCTATTGCCCCCACCGTAACAGTCTTTATGAACAGTCAAATAACATTTTGTACATCTAATGAGCTCTACTTTTTTACATGGTTTGTCATTACCATTAACTATACATCTGAATAGTGCTTTACCAGTTTTGGGCAAAATAGGCAAATTACAATCCTTATAAAATCTCGCTCTACTTCTCCAATTTAAATTGAAAGCCACCTATTTACAAAATAAAATAAAAAAATTAGTTCTTCATAACGTTTTTAATTAATACAAGTGAAAAATACTTAAGACCATTTACTAAATTCTACAAATTACAATTTTTTTCTTTTTTGATTAAATTTAGTTTCAGCGATAAACTGATATTGAATAAAACATGTTCTATTACCTTTTTGTTTTTAAACATCAAACACAATGAACAGTATGGTTCATTCATGCTTCTGAGTATATTAAATTCTTGTTCAATTTCAATGGTGCAATTTTTATCAACTAGATCACTTATAACTCTAGGTATGCCTGGAAACAGAAAATTTAAATCATAAATTATTAATACACAAAAGGTGTATAAACATACATGTGTGTGTGTGTGTGTGTGTGTGTGTGTGTGTGTGTGTGTGTGTGTGTGTGTGTGTGTGCACTCATAATTACTTAAATGTTTTGAAACAGAAATTTTTTTTTTAAAATGAAACTAAGAAAACAGATAAAACATCGTGTGTCAACTGTTTTCTATAATTATTTTTTAGTTTTATTTAGCCCTAGAGATCAACACAGATTCCAGGTAGAACTTTAATAAAAAAAAACATTTTTCCCAGTAATTTTTAGAAAAATATTGAAAAGCTGCAATTTTATTCGGTTATATCATAGATTTCTAGTTTAAACTAATAACAATAACTATAATAAGAATAACTACATTTTTATTGTAACCCATCTAACTTAATTACTTTTTGTCTCAAGGACTTATCGTAAAAAAAAAAATAAAAAATAAAAATAAATATACCTTCAAAGATTTCATTATCTTTATTCAGTTTTTAATTCTTATAGGTTCAAGACTCGGTTTTTCGACATCCATATACTTTTGTCCACAACCATAATATAATGAACTGAACTGATGTGAAACGCTGATGGAAGACGACTTATTCTCCAACTTAATTGTTGTGAGAGGTTTAAGTAAATTTGAATCTGCTTTTTTATAGACACTGTCGTTATTTGTATATTTTAAATAATCATTGCTTAGCCTACTGCTGAAAATCGAAGATTCAGTATTTTCATTATTCTTCAAACGTTTTTCTATTGTAGGATCTTCTTCCAAATGCCGTTTCATAGAATTGCCATTAGCTGCATATTTAGGTAGTACAGTCAGTATCGTCTGATGTTCACTTTCAATTTCAGTTTTACTTTCAAATATAGGTGGTATGACAGTTATTTCTTTTATAATTCTGGTCTCTTCATCACTATGATGTACAGGAATTACATTTTTTTTGTCCGCCGGTTTACACTTTTGTACTTTTTGATTTTTCTTTTTTTTTGTATTCTTTTTAGACTTTTTCTTTTTGTACTTCCTTATATCTGAATTATAACTATAATCACTATCACTAGTAAAATCCGCATCGTCTGGTTTATAACTTTTGCCCGAAGATCTAGATTTACCATCATTATACGACGCTTCAGTAACATCTTAAAATACAAAATAATATTTTATTAAAATTAATTAGTCGAACAACAACTAAAAATTTCTGTACATACCCATTTCATCAGCTTTTAGCCACATATCTTCCATTACTTCTCTCTGTTCATCATTAAGTTCATCTTCATATTCCTTGTCATCCAATTCGTCAATAGCATCTCTAACTTCTGGAGGAGGTACATATATATTTTTAATTGCATCGATTTGATCATTAAACAATACAGGATCTGGAAGCTTATCTGTTACAGGATGACGTTTCCTTCCAGCTTTAACATAAAGTTTTGGAATTCCTACATTACTGTGGCAAAAAAAAAAATATATATATATATAATAGTTTTTTTTTTTTAATATACACTAAATACTTTTTATTGCATAGTATATCCCGTTCACTAGGCAAAGGAGCTGCAAAATAACGAGTAGGGTCTTCTGGGTGGAAACCAAAATCATTCCCTTGAAGCCATAATTCATATTTTTCAGGTTGTAAACGTTTGACAAATGTGTCCATACTAATCTTTACTGAATCTTGCCGACAATGGCACTGAGAAGCCCGTTTCCCATACTCCACCCAACGCGGTGACGCAAAATTTGTTGATTCTGCCATATTAAAACCATGATTAAACCCAGCATGGTATCCATATGGAAAGGTTATCATGAATTCACCACGTTCCTGTGTTATCTAACATAAATAAATACAAAAATTAATAAATTAAGAAATTTACTAATTAGTTATCTCTTACTTTGTTAAATGGAATAGAATACTGTTTTAACATATGAGGAGATATAACTGTCATTTTGTGTCTAAGAAATGCAGGGCATGCCGCAGCGTCAGTTGGGAAAAAGCCTGTAGCTAATCTTTCTAAGCGACGTCCATGTTCTGGAGGTATTGCATACCTAAAATAAATTTCAAACATATTGTAAAATCACAGAATATAAAATATGTAGTAATGTTTACCATGTCTTCGGATATCCTTCATGTATGTAATTGATGCTGTATAAGTCCATATCTTCAGTATGCCATGCAAATGATGTCTTCCACATACCAAAATAAAGGTAAGCTGTATTAACTCCTTCAATGCTAATGCCATAATCTTTATTCACATAGTCTAATATAGTGCCCAATTTGTTAATATTCCATACCTAGAATTTTTTTTAAAAAAAATGTATTCGCATAATATTAAATATAAAATTAGACATTTTTGTGAATTGAATTCGTACATCAACATCTTTATCAGTAATAGATCCCGATACATCTGCACCATATAATGGAGATTTATAAATAATATTTTTCCAATACTTTCTTTCAAGATCACCATAATCAAAGTGATTAGGTGTCTTGTAAGTTCAGATTCTGCCATAAGTTTGTATTCTGCTACTGTCATGGCTTTCTTTTGTATGTTTAACTGTTGATACAACCCTTGTTTACCTTGTACAACCTATCATTAATATAATTAATTTAACGAATACAATTATTTTACATTTCCAGATATTGACGTATTTAAATTCATTACTTGACAGATTGGGGCCGGAATTTTTATATTCATAATATCGTCTTCGAAATAACTCCTCTTACGTGGTATCCATTCAGATGGCGGTATAACCTATAATCAGTTTCAAAAAACATTTAAAAAATGAAAATTTAATATTACCTTAATATATATATATATATATATATATATATATGTTTTTTTAGAATTACATACTTTGGCAATACCAGCTCTATGAGCTCCTTGTGATTCCATATGAGCAATGTAATCACTGAAATTTTGAAATTCACTTATCGTTGGTCTGAACACCATGATTCTCGGTGTTCGGTTTTTTATACTCATTTTGGCTAAAATTATAAAATGTTTATTATTTTAAAATTATATATATGTATATGTATATATGCGTGGATTTTTTAGTGTGATTAATAAATAAATACACAAATACATTTTATTATTATTATTATTATTACGTAATACTTTTTTTATTTCCTACAACATCAACGACCACAATTATAAACATTCAATTAAAAATTTGTCCGAGGCATTTTTTTCCTAGTGCCACAACATAAAATGTTGTCTACATTATTTAAACACACGTCAGACACAGAATCCCCAATTTATCTGAAATTCAGTATCATTGCCTTCAATCATAAGCTTCACACACAATGGCTGGTTTAATTCAAATATATATATAAATCCTCATCGTAGTCATATAAATGTAACAGAGTAATATACTATCACCGAAATTATCAGAATTCATTATAAACGTTTAAAAAGAAAGAATAAATTACATGCAAGCAACAACTAAAGATGTACAATTCATTGAAAAAATAACATTCATATTAACATGCTGATGGACTACTAAAGCAGCGATGTTGAAATTTGATGTCACTTTTAAATATTACTACTACAATAGTATTATAAAATAATTTCATATAGAAGTTTCAAGTTAGTTTCATATAAAATTATGAAACAAGAACCTATACATTTGACACTATATTTAGCTTATGTATACAGGATTTTCCATATATATATATATATATATATATGTTAGTTATAATTTTACTTTCAGATATATAAATATGATCTACAAATCAACAAATAATAATGTATTATTATATCCTATAACAGGGATGGCGAATCCATGTGGCACGCGAAAAATTAAAATGTTTATATTATATTTTTTCTTATAATATACATAATAATTTCATAAGGTAATATAACGTAATTTTTGGCACATAGCGTCAAAATAATTTGCCACCCCTGTCCTATAACATAATATAATCAAGGCCATATCTAGGGGGCGGGGTCCATGGAGTCCGAACCCCCCTTCTTCGAAATTTTTTCAATATTATTAAATGTCAAAATATAAATTTAGTATGATAAAAACTGAAAAATTATAAAATAGATCCTCAGACCCGAAAAAAAAATCATATAAACAATTTTAAAAGGAATGACTGTAAATAATTGGAGACAACATCTGCTATATACTATTATTAACAGTTAATGATACGAAGGTATAATACTATAGTACGTTTATTTTGTTATGAATTCAGTCGAAAAAAGAAAACCTTACAACCGGTTTTTATATTTCTACAAGTGACAATTCTGATGTTTTTTTTTTCATCAATTTTTGCGTACCTGTTAAAACGTAATAATAATCTAAATAAATAACATTAAAATGTACAACCGTTATAGCAGCGATTTCTTGATTCCGATATACGTAAAATAAAAATGCCATAGCAGTAATTAAACATCGCCGCTATAGCACTAATAAAAAAGTGGTGGTTTTTTATTGGGGGCGAGAGGGAGGTAGGTTCTCATAAAATATCGTTATTTACTGTCCATAAACGTTAAACCGACAGTCGATTGTAAAATTCGGAAGATTATAACCTAACTGACCTACTTATCTGTACGTACATTGTTTTTACTTTTTAAGGTTAAGAGAAAAAAATAATAATAATAAGCACTTATGAAGGCTACATGCGCGTAGCCTTTCCCCATAAATTTATTTGTGGAAAAAGCAAAAAATTGTTGTATCTAGAGTGTGAAAAGGTTTTTCAAGCGTAAAAACGTTGAGTACAGTTCGTTAATTGAACAATAAAACAATTCTAAAATTTGAATGAACGCCTGAAAAAAAACACATCATACCGATTTCCGTTTGTAGTGGGAGACGTAAACAAATCTGATCGAGTATATTACTTATAACGTTTTTTTCAGACCGTGATGACGCGCGTTACCGCTGCGAGACGTACGCTTATTGAACAAAATCATAATGTACGATACGACAAACGTTCGTCGATAACTGTTTATAGCAGTAAAAAAAAATACGCAAATACGCGTCGCGACTGAAAATATTTCGAATAAAAATAAAAAATAGCATAAAAAAAAATGGCGTTTTAATCGTACGAATTATAGGCGCACACTCCCACGATAATTATTACTGTAATTGATCCGATCGATTATAATCCGAAACGACGTTGCCGGGACAGGTCGTCCTTACGACTTACGGGAAGGACACGAAATAAAGTGGCGAGCACAAAAAAAAAAAAGTAGCACCGGAAGTTAAAACCGGGAAAATGGCGTTAAAACGCTAGCGAACGTGCAAAAACATTCGGAAACTCGTGAAAGCACAAACGTATATTACACTCCGCTACTCGATAACTAAATATTATTGGCAAACGCAATTGTACACAAAACGCCGAAACACGTTTGTGTTTTTTTAAGACATTTTCAACGGCGGACGGGTAGTTAACGCACCGCGGCCAAAATGGTGGACATAACTCGCGGTGGACCGTCCCGTCCGTCCGTGAGATTTGTTCGCTACGTACGATTCGATCGTGTGCTGGGAACCTGCGGTTTTACACGGTGTCGTCTAACAGCGGAGTCTAGTAGTCGTGGGCGGCAACAGCAACGGCGACGGTGCGCGGTCCGAGAACGCCGCTCGTCAGCAGGGGAAACGCGAAACGGACGTATGCCGGATACGCGGCGATGATTCCAGCGACGTGGCGTTCAAACCGCGGTGAACAGACGCGAAATCGACATCGAAAAACGTTCTTGTCTTACTCGGCAGACGCGCTACGCACAAAACGGTCGCAGTTCGTCGGTTTACAACAGAAACACGGCTACGACAATAAACAAACCCAGTTACTGCGGCGGCGGCAGCGTCGTCGTCGTTGTTGTTGTTGCCCAGCGGCCAGCGCCATTACCAAAACACTGGAAACCTCGTAGGCCATCAGCGGCCACGTATTCGCGTCGGTGCAGAACGTTTCGCGCGCGCGTCCCGGTCGCCGGCGGTACCAACGCGACGACCACGATTTATGATATAATATCACATAATATATTCTGTGGTGACACTGCCGACATCTTGAAAAATGATCGGACATTTTGTTATATCACACGTTTGCCTATGTAGAAATTAATTCTCATTATTCAATGGGATATGGTCAAACTGTTAATGTAAGCGAGATGAATATTATAACCTCATAAAAATGTAACGGAAAAAATTTGACAAGTGATGTCCTTTCATTTGCGACGAAAAATGATTTCACTGTTATGATTTCACTGGTTTTTTCAGTTTTTTACCAGTTTTCTTTGCCTTTTAAGTCTTATTGTTTTAAAAATGTCAAAACTTCACTCCGGTGGCACTCATTGTGCATTGAGTTCCTGTAATTCAACGTACAATAACAATTCTGATGGAAATCAGAATTCATATTTCAGTTTCCCTAAGGATCCTACACAGTAAGATATATTTGTTATAATAACCATTTAAATAATAATGTACCTATTTCTTTGTAATTTTAAAGGTGTGCTCTGTGGATTGAAAAATGTAATCCTTTATATTTACCAACTTCAGACACTAGCGTTCTTATGAAAAAATATAAGTTGTGTTCAAAACATTTTGAAAATAAAATGTTTAGCAACTTTCAAAGGAATAGGCTTTTTCCAAGTGCAGTACCAACATTATTTGAAAGTAAGTTGTAGATGAATAATTATTGATATATATATATCGGTGTTTCTGAATTGCGTGCGCGGTTTGCTCGTGATAACATTTTTTTTTTAAATTTATTATTTCATAATTTTATCTTATCTTTATATTACCTTGGATAATCAAAAAAACTATTACACTACAAATGTTTGGGCCAAGAGCATAAAATAATATTATGTGATCCCGAACAATACCAAAAATAATGTAAATAAAATATAAATGGTAACTCATAAAATAATCTATTATAATAAGGTTTAATAAAATATATATAGTATAAACTACGATAATGATAGATGAAAACCGATCGTTTATTCACACTTTTGCGCATGAAATTCGAACTTGTTACGAAAATACGATTTCGCATTCGGCCCTCTTCTGAAAAATACTCGCACGCAATTCGGCTGTATTTAGTATGTATATAGTACTTATTAATACTTTTTTCAATGTCCATGTTTCACATCTTTATTTATATGATTTTAGGTGCTTCTACTTCTACTACTACTCAAACAACCTCTGTGGTTGAAAGTTGTAGGATTAATGAAGTGAACGATGAACCAATGCAATGTACAGCGTCTGACGGTATGAAATAACATTTTTATATTAAAATTCATTAATTTTTATTCTTGTAATCTAACATATTTTTTTAGATTCTTTTATATCAACATCAACAGTACTTGATTCATCATCGATTGGTAGTCAGACTCCCAACTACCTATCAGCTACAACTCCGAGGAAAGTAAAATACAAGAAGCAACTTGGTCAAGCTAATCGCACAATTCAAGATTTAGAGAATAGAGTTTCACATTTGAGTGAAATGTTGGCCCAAACAAACAGCGTTGAAAGATGCATTCAACTATGTGAAGAGCATTTATCACCATCTCTGTTCATGTTGGTACGAAATTATTTAATTAACAAACATAAATCTCTACACGGACAACGATTTTGTACTAAAATAAAGCAGTTTGCTTTTACCCTTCATTTTCTTGGCCCTAATGTCTTTAGATTACTTAAAAAATCATTTAATCTCCCTTCAAATCGAACACTTCTAAGAATAACTTCAAAGTATGAACTAAACCCCGGTCTTAATGATTTTATGTTTAACTTTCTATCTTTTAAGACTAAAAATTTTCTTCCTGAAGCACTAGATTGTATTCTTTGTGCAGGTGAAATGTCAATAAAAACTCATATTTTTTATAATGTATCAAAAGATAAAATAATTGGATTAAATCAAACTAAAAACTGTAAAACGTATGAACCTGCCAATCACGCTCTCGTTTTTATGATTAGAGGTATAAATTATAGTTGGAAACAACCAATTTCTTATTATCTAATATCTAAAAGCTGTTCAGGTAGGGATTTAAATGACATAATTTATTCTACAATACGCCGTCTTCGTTACATAAATATTAATGTAAAAGCTTTTATTACTGATCAAGGCCCAAATTTCATACAATTTTCTAATAACAACAATATTTCTCCAATTGAGCCCTACTTCGAAGTTGACGAAGAAAAGGTAGTATATTTATTAGACCCACCTCATCTATTGAAATCGACCCGGAACATGTTTTTTAAACATAATTTTAAACTTAATGATGACTCGATCGAAAAAAAATATTTGAACACTTATTATGATTATGATTCTAAGTGTAATCTACGCATGACACCAAAATTGACATTTTCACATGTTTATCCAGGACCATTTGAAAAAATGAAAGTACGATTAGCTGCCCAAGTATTTAGTTCAAGTGTTGCTGCTGGCATGTCCACAGCTTTAAATTGTGGAATTTTACCTGCAACTTCGATAAATACAATACATTTTATTCATGATATAGATAAATTATTTGATATTTTCAATTCATCAGACACTCCTAACAGTAAAATTTTCAATAGTCCTTTTAAAAATATTTCACCTCAAACTGATCACTTAATTAAAATGACTGAATTATTTAATAATATCAAAGTTATAAATAAATTTAATGGATCTGATGTAACTAAACGTGTTAACTTCATAAATGGTTGGTTAGTTTCCATATCTGGCTTACAAATGCTGTGGAATTTGTTAAATCGTAATAAAAATAAAAATTATGTTATTAACACTCGTCGTATAAATCAGGATTGCCTTGAAAATCTATTCGGAACAATTCGAACGCAAAACGGTAATAATACGAATCCGACACCAATACAATTTACCAATGTTTTTAAAAAATTATTTTGCCTTGAATATTTTAAACAATCCCCTGGAGCTAATTGTATTGAAGATCTCGATGAAATCCTAACCCAAATAAACAACCCCCAATCATCCCCTAATGTCCCCGAAGTCTTATTGAATCCGACTCAAAATTTTTTTAATTTGAATCCCATTAGAATTGGTACAGTTGACTACAGAAATTTAAATATCCCAGAACAAAACTCTCTAACATATGTTTGTGGTTATCTAATGAAGAAATGTTTGGAGAAACATGTTTGTCCTGTGTGTACAGAATATGCTTATTTTCAAAAAAGTTTAGATCCGTCATTTCTTCTATCTTTTTTCAAATCTTATCCTTCAAACACTATGAGAAATGTAAAGCATGCCGTGAAATTCGACGTTAATTTTTTTGTAAGAACTTAAGTTTGATTTATTTCTTATTAAAGTTATTAAAGTATATTTTACAATAGTCAATATGGTGAAATGTTTTGTGGTTTATTGCAAATCGGGATATGCTTCTTGTAAAGACAAGGTAAGATATTAATAAATTATATACCCATTTTTAATTTATGGAATTAATGGTTATTAAGTAGGTACTTGAAATGTTTTTTGTATTAGGTATCAATGTTCAAAGTCCCCGGGGACTTACTTGATAATTGGAGAAGAGCTATTCCTAAAAGGGATATCGAACTTGGACCCAATTCATACATTTGTTCAAAACATTTTAAAAAAGATGAGGTACTGTGGTTTTGGACATCTGGAACAGGAGAATCACAAATATCTGTATGTTTTCTTATATTTTTATTAATATACATATTACATACAGTAGAAATCAGTTCTTAGGTTGTCAATTGTCATATATGTAAAAAACTATTAATAAACATATTTATAGTAGACCACAGAAAAATAAATCAAAAATTATTATACAAATTTACATAATATAACATATTCATAATTTTATTAGCATTATTAGAACCAAATTAATGTGTAATATGCATGTATTTTAAATATAGTCAAAATATTTAAAGAAAGATCATGAGAATTTTCATGTACCTAGATATTTATACCTTTATTAATACAATAATATGTTTGATTAGAAAAATTATATTGGATCAATTTATTAGCAAACTATTTTAAATAAGTAAGTAAGTTTTAATTCTTTCAAACAATGTATTTTTGTTATAGATTCCATTAAAAAAACCCAAATTAATGAAAGGAGCGATTCCATCCATATTTCCAGGCTGCCCTTTATCTTGTATACCAAAAATAACAAAAAAAAGAAAAAGTCCTAAGAAACGAGATACTAAAATTAGTATTACTAGGCGTGTTTCAACAACATTGACTAATACTGAAATATCTGAATGTGAACTAGGTAAATATTAAAAGTTTTTAAAATCTTTTTAATATTCTAAAAAAAAAATGATGATAATGGTAATAGACATCAACACTAGTTTATATCGCCTACACACACACATAGTTTAATTAATAAATAACTTATTTGTATATATTATGTGCATTGTATATACTATATTTTATTTATAGAACTAAACACTACACGTGCTTCATCAAACAGTGAAACAATGTCCAATGTTTGGGATACTTTGTTGACAATTGATTTACCAAATTAGTCTTGGGTTTCATTTTATTTAAATGAAATGAAAATATTTGCCCAAATGGAATTTTCAAACCATTTAAACCCAATGCCTGTGATTGTTAAAGAAATTAGTGTAACAGAAACCCACAATGAAGTTGAAACTTTAATATTGGGAAACGATTTGGGAATCCACAAAAATATTTTCTGACCTTCAGCTAACTACTATTGTTTATCAGTTTCACTCTATTACTATTTGCCGTGGTGTACTACCTATAATGTCTTACAGTGCTGTACATATTATGAAAAAAGGATACATAAATATAATTAACCGTTGGCAAAGTGTAGATTGCAAACTTAAAATTGAAGAATCCAATACAAGTATGTGCTCTGAATGTTTTTTATTAAGTAGAGCACTAAATTCTAAAATTTCAAGGTAGGTACCTATGTAATATTCATAATTTTAAAAATAAATTAGAAGCTATTGATATTTTTAATTATAAAATAGAATTTTTTAGGTCTGTGAATGTTAGTCAAGAAAAGTCACTGTCTAAATTATTAAGTTCAGGAAAAAGAAAATCTTATATCCTCTCAAAACAAGCTATTAGAAAATCCAGAATTCGGCTTTTACATAAAAACAAACAACTTCAAGAAATGGTTAAGTCTTACAAAAATAAAATTGAGAATCTGTCAGAAGAAACTATTCAGCATCATATTCAACGTCTAAACCTGACTTCTGCTCAAGAGATGGTAATTAATGAATGTTTAAGAATCGGAAATTTAATTATAAAACATGTAGAAGGTACTCAAATGATTGGTTGCTTACATGCTTGCTAATGCATATTCGTAGTCCTGCAATGTATAAATTTATGCTTCAGAATGAAATTTTGCCACTTCCATGTGTACAGACAATTAAAAGACACCTAACTTTAGTAAAATTAGATTTTGGGTTTGATCCATCATTCTTTGAAATTTTCAAGAAAAAATGAATTCAAAACAGATCAACAAAAGTATGGTGTACTTGTTTTTGATGAAATGAGTGTTCGAAAATCATTGAAGACTGACCGAAACTCTTAGGTACCAAGGAGTTATCGATTTTGGTGAAGATGATATTAGTAGAACAAATAATGAAGCTTTGGCTGATCATGCGTTTGGTATTTGGTTTCTTCTCTTTGTGAAATTACTTTCAACCAATTGGATGCTTTGCTGCTAAAGGTGCTACTAATGGTGTGACTTTGGCAAAATTAATAGTCAAAGCAATTCTACTGCTTGAACATTCTGGTGCTAAAGTTACAGCGATTATATGTGATGGAGCTAAACCAAATAGGCGTATGTGGAGAGAGTTTGGAATAAATGGAGAACTTGGTACAGTGAAACATTTTTCCAAAATCCTTATAATGTTAGCAGAAAATATTTGTTCTTTCAGATACACGCACTTATTTAAGTGTATTACGCAATCGTCTTTTAACAAAAGAGCTTATGGTATTTTAATGTGTTAAATATTTTTTCATACATTGTAAAATATCGTAATCACTTTTTTTAGACTAGTTTTGGATTAGTTCGATGGAGACATTACAAAGTTCTTTATGAAGAAGAAAAAAATCTTCCAGGTAATACAAGGGTATGTCCAAAATTAACGAATGTAAACCCATGCACTTTTGCTAAAATGAGAGTTTCGTTAATGACACAGGTATTTTTAATATAATATAGTATATATAATTATTTACTTATTGTTTTAATTTACAAAATATTAAATTAAAAATATATTATTTTAGATATTTAGTAAATCAGTTTATGTTGGACTTACTATGTACAAACAACGTCTTACGAAGAACTTGAAGATAGTGAACCAACTGCTAAATTCTCATTGTATTTAAATAATTTATTTGATTGCCTCAATAGACGTTATCCAGGAAAGGAATTAAACGTAATAGTCCTGATATTGATGTAAGTTAACCATATTGTTTTATATAGAAACAATATTTTAGAGTTAAGAACAAAATTTAATAATTTAATAATGTATTTATAACATAACTTAAATGCTATATTAATAACTTAATTATAATTAAGTAGCTACATTTTATTTTAGACTATAAAAGAAGGTATAACTTGGCTTGACTCTTGGGAATCAAGTTTCAAATAAAATTATTTCACCTGACAAGTTTTAACTAAAGAAACGGCTGAAGGCCTCAGAGTTACTCTACATTCAACTGTCGATTTAATTGAATATCTTCAAAGTGTTGGTTTTGACTATGTTTAACTTCAAAGCTAATCAAGATCAAATTGAAGTAAGTTAATTACTCATTTAAATACAATATGTTTTGTAAAGTGGAATTTGAGGACTAGTGTGGCGATTCTAAATAGTTAGAGAGAAGGCAAAGGAAAAGAAGTATACAATATTAAATAGTAATATTTCTTTAAACTATTTTATAATATTTAGCAATTTTTTGGAACAATACGTCAAGCTGGTTGTCAAAACGATCATCCTGCAATGCCTACATTTCAACAGTTATATCGTCTTTTTATCAACTTATAAATTATTAAAACCTCAAAATTTGGTAATTGTTCTGTCAATGAAACTGAACCAATAACAAGTGTTATAAGTTTGGAAGACTATAAAAACATTTTCAGAGGAGATATTAGTGCTCTTCAAAAACTGAAAAATCGTTTAGACTTAATTGTAGAACAAGATGACTGGGATGGAGAGGATTTAATAGCCGATAACTATAAATCACCAGAACTTGTAGAAATTGTTATTTATTATGTATCTGGTTACTTGTGCCGTCGTTTACTTAAATCTACAAAATGTGAAACTTGTCGTAACTCATTTTTAACTAACTTACAGACATCTGATTTAGCCGTAGCAGACCTTGTAAATATGAAAACAAAAGGTAATTTATTAAATTGTAATCTATATTTGTATGATCTATTTTTAAATGCAGAGAATTTTTTTGTAAAAAATGTTATATTTTCGGATTGCTATGAAAAAACGCTCACAGATATAATTGTTAATGTAAATTTGAAATTTCCATGTCATAACAACAAAAGTACTGTAATAGCAAGTTGTTTACATTATTATATTCGCATGAGGATGAGACAGTATGAAAGGGAACAAAATGATCATATAAAAAAAATCAAGATTAAAAAAAGGAGTCTAAACTATGCATTGCTTAAAAAATCATAAGCTATTTTATTTTATTATTTAGTTTATAATTTTATAATAATTTGTATTAACTTCATAAATATGTACTATGTTTTTAATATTCAGTATATGTCGAGTTGCGTTTATTCCTTTTAATAAAAA
Source organism: Slavum lentiscoides (assembly GCA_032441835.1). NCBI lineage: Eukaryota > Metazoa > Arthropoda > Insecta > Hemiptera > Aphididae > Slavum > Slavum lentiscoides. The sequence goes on from JAIVES010000126.1 coordinate 24,097, forward strand.
TTTTAATTATTTAATGAAAGTATGATAGAAAACTATATCCTACATAATAAATACGTTTAGAATGGGACCACATGACTGCAGCGCGCTGTAGCGGTAAGTTTGTAGAACTAACACATAAACCGGGACAAATGTTTACATTATGTACATATGAACGTGCGTATACCTCTATAATCTACCGTGCTTCAAACGATAATCAACCTAACCTTTATTTGGAAAATTAACTGCCTCTATAATGATTTTTACAATTTCATTTGAAATTAGAAGATATTTTATTGAAAACTTCCTTCAATAGCCATTGAAGACAATGTAAGGTCAAAATTAAAGATTTATTATGTACTGTCTCGTTTAAACATCCATGTGAACAATTTAATAAAACATATTTAGTAACCTTATTTACTCGATTCAAATTTTTCTACAATTTCTTTTCTTAATAAATCTTTAATAGCTGATAAAAATAGAAAAATAGAAAACTTGCAATTTTAAAGCATTTATAATTATGTATTCATTTTCTTTTCAAATAAGTGTATTTTATATGTATAAATATAATTTGTATATATTTTATTTGTATATGTACATATGGTATATGAATAAAACTACTTTTTAAAAACAAATAACAATTGTTTCATTCGTTTTGTTATTCTGCAATAAGTGGATTGACATTATTTGTATATTATAATTTGAGTATTATTTATATTATTTGTATGTATTATAATATCATAATATGTACCTATAGTTGTGGATAAATTACCTACTTATTTTATATTTGTCAGAAATGTCAGCGTGTAGGGATGTATAAACTGAATAAAATTTAAAATATTTTATTTAGTATTTATAAAATATGCACATTTTATGAAATTGTCTAGAAATATACAATTATTATACAAATATAAAAATAAAAATTAATTGTTTTGCCACAGAATATTAAATAAATAAATATCCGACATACAATTTATTGTATACATATTTGAAAACCCACCCTTTTTTATGAGACAGTGTGACCAGAAATTTGTAATATGTATGTAATTTTCTTTATCTGCAAACGTGGGATATAACAAAATGGCTGACCAGTTTCTTTTTGCGGCCCTAAGAACAATGTAATTCTTATCGCAGTGTCACTTCTGTATATTCTGTGATAATATATCTACAAACCTTACTAACTCCCGACGGCACTTCTGTTAATCGCTGTTCCGCGTTTTCAACGAGTATCAGCACAGATAAGATAAAACTTAAAAGTTTAATCTTATCTGTGGTATCAGTTCGGCGTTTCGCCGTCGGTCGCGTTTTCTGCTGTCAGGCGCAATCGGTCGTTTGCGCGCGTGTAAATCCGTCGCACGTACGTGGTTTCTTCCGACATGTGGTGTTGTTCGACGTGCTCGCGACTGACGTACGCCGTGCTGGTAAACGTTTTCGCGTTGTTCGTGTTCACCGACCACCGTCTGAACGTGTACATGGACGAGTTCGCCGGCGACGACGGCCGGTGGA
>JAIVES010000174.1:0-23620 GCA_032441835.1 Slavum lentiscoides
AGAAATAATTATCCGATCTCGAATTTCTCGACGGCATCGGAAAGAACGCACTCGTACCTATCTGAATATGTAGGTTCGAAGCACCTAGCGTAAATAGAACCGGAGTTATACGAAAAAACCGTTTTCGGCGGATTTCCATATTCAAAATTTTGCCACCAACTACACTACGAGACGTTGTTTTCGACACGAAGCTGACGACAGTCCATGAGTGAAAAATATGAAAACACCAAATATTCGTTTTCTTGAAATAAAGTGCGTAAAAATAGGAAAAATAAAACATTTTTCTCCATATCTCCTAAAATTTTTATTCGATTTTAAATTTATCAACGCCAGATTGTAGCTTTTGATCTTGGCTTTCTTCCCATGTCACTTTATAGATCATAAGTCTAAAGAAACCGGCCGGAAATCGTTTGTGAACATAAAAAAATTACGCAAAAAAGAGAAAAAAAACACTTTTTCTCCATATCTCCACAAGTAATAATCCGATGTTAAATTTCTCAACGGCATCTGAAAGAGCGGAGTCGTAGCTATCAGACAATATGGTTTTGACGTACAAAAATTAAATAAAAGAGGACGTTAATCGGTCGTAAACATGAGAAAAATACGGAAAATAAGAAAAAAACACTTTTTTCTCCATATCTCCAGAAATAATTTTCCGATCTCGAATTTCTTGACGGCATCGGAAAGAACGCACTCGTACCTATCTGAATATGTAGGTTCGAAGCACCTAGCGTAAATAGAACCGGAGTTATACGAAAAAACCGTTTTCGGCGGATTTCCATATTCAAAATTTTGCCACCAACTACACTACGAGACGTTGTTTTCGACACGAAGCTGACGACAGTCCACGAGTGAAAAATATGAAAACACCAAATATTCGTTTTCTTGAAATAAAGTGCGTAAAAATAGGAAAAATAAAACATTTTTCTCCATATCTCCGGAAATATTTATTCGATTTTAAATTTATCAACGCCAGATTGAAGCTTTTGACCTTGGCTTTCTATCCACGTCACTTTATAGATCATAAGTCTAAAGAAACCGGCCGGAAATCGTTTGTGAACATAAAAAATTACGCAAAAAAAGAAAAAAACACTTTTTCTCCATATCTCCAGAAGTAATTAATCCGATGTTAAATTTCTCAACGGCATCTGAAAGAGCGGAGTCGTAGCTATCAGACAATATGGTTTTGACGTACAAAAATTAAATAAAAGAGGTCGTTAATCGGTCGTAAACATGAGAAAAATACGGAAAATAAGAAAAAAATCACTCTCAACGGCATCTGAAAATGCAACAGTAACACACAATGTAAAGCTAATAGATGTGCCTTCGACAATATTACGATCGACACGATCGTGTTTCTACAAAGTTATGTAACTCTAAGTGCCATATATTAGTTTACTCTGCTGTAACAAATAATAATAAATACATAATTATTAATTTATTTTAATTTTAATATTATTGTAATATTAATTATCATTACCTTCTTCTTTAGAAACTTACGTCAAATACTATGCTTTTATGACAATTTTGCTAAATCAAGCATTGTCGTTGTTGCCTAGTCATTGTCGACATTAACTGATTATCGTCTTTTCTAGTAACATATATAAAGTTTGACTAACCCAAATGTCAAATACTAAAATATATTCTATTCAACATAATGATTTAGTTTTTATAAAAATATAATATTTTTATATTTGATAAATAATAAATAATGAGTTATGATATTGTTCAAAATAATAACACGTATTCGACTGCCTTTGCCCTCGGTTGATGGACAGCTTGCACGGTCGCGAAGTACCTAAAACTCTAGAGTGGGCATGTGGGAGAGAGGTGAATGAGAAAAACGAAAAACAGAAAAAAAATGTTTTGTTTTATCGACGTATTTTCACTTTCATTCAAGACGAAAATGAACGTACAATTTTTTCCACCTTTTTACAACTGCCTTATAATTTAAAACAGTGTAATAACGCCTGCGAATGCGCACGTTTTATACGCTGTCTAATAATATAAGACAATTATATAATAATAATAAAAATTTTCGTGTCCGCCATAATGACGTGTTCAACGTTTATATTAGAACGCATTAAAAACCACAAAATATTATCAATAAGTATAAGAGAAACACATAAACGTCTCACGTTAGAGAAAGATACCACTTTTTAACGGTTTCGTTGGGGAAACACTGAATTTCAGTTATTTTTGAAGAGTTCAATGGCTCACACGCGCAAACGAAATATATGATTAATGAAATCACGTGTTGTATACCCGCAGAGACCTGCTTATCTTATATATTACGTCAACGCGTAGCGGGGCTAACAGTTAGTTTAAAACAATTGTGTGCGATTGAATAGATATGGGGCGCGCATGCGCGGTGATTCGTGGAATTACCAGCTATGTACTGCTCGTCAATTTCTAACATCATTTAATCGTTCCGTGCCAATTCTCGCGAACACACAGCTTTGTTGTAGACCGTATTTTCAAAGGTAATATTATTATTTTTTATTATATAAAAAAATAAAAATAATGTATACAATTTTACTTTAATGACACAGCCAATCAATCACTAATTTAAAACTTTTTTATATTTTAAGAATTTAGTAATAAATATATATTTACCTATAATAATATTGTCCATTATTATCAATATTTTAATTCGGACATGCTTTTAATATTAATTTGCAATTACTTCATGAAATATTTAATATATTTATCTTTATTTAACAATGTATATCTCAGAATTGTTGAAGTTAGTTGTTATTTAAAATATCTTGTACCTTGTCCGGAGCAGTGGGAATAGGTTAATTATTAAATTTTAACACGCTCATCATTGTCCTTTAAGGAGTATTGAAGGAATCCACATGGGTTATACGCCGACAATTTAATGGAATTACATAAGGTACCGAGCATACATAAAATGTGTATTAGCAACTAGCAATAATACATTGACTATTTTATATTAATCGTTATGAATTGTAATTAACCATAGAAATTACGTTGTGTCTAACGCGATAGACTACTATAAGAAAAAACTTAAAAATACAATGTAAACTATCTGATTTCATATTTGCACTCACGACGATATGTGTACGTATATCGGTGTTTCCGAATGGCGTACGGAAATCATTATTTAGGTGGAATTACGTGTGCAGGAATTATTTCAGTAGAATTTTTGATTACCTAAATAATTCCTAAAGACCAAAAAAATTTGTTATTAAATATTGACACGAATATATTTGCACCAAAATTATGTCCTTTTATTAAATTACATAAAGAAAATCATCCCATTTGTCCACTTATTAATTTTAAAACAGCCCCTTCATATAGTTTAGCTAAATATTTAGATTTATTTACTAAACGAAAATTAAATACAAGCACAGATAATTCAATAAAAAATACATACGATTTTATAGAAAAATTAATAAAGTTAATATTATACCAGGATGTAAAATGATTTCTAGTTGTAAAAACCTTTATAATTCTATTCCAAAACTCGATGCTTTAAATATACTCAAAGATAAATTTTCGCATAATAGTGGCTTTAATAATAAAGAAATTAATGAAATTATTCATTCAGTTAGTATTATAATTAATCAAAATTATTCTGAATATGATAAAAAGTATATTTTTAAAATGATGGGTTTGTCATGGGTAGTCTTTAAGTGCTAATCTTTCTGAATTATACATGAACAATTACGAATCAATAAACGTATTAAACCACAAGGTTTATAAGCAATATATAAAAGCATATTTCAGATATGTTGATGACACTTTTATTCTATTTAAAGGTACAAATAGACAGGCTGAAATTATGGTTAATAATTTAAACAGAGTTAATAAAAATATCCAATTTACACTTGAAACACAAATAGATAATAAAATTAACTTATTAGATTTTACAATACATATCTCAAACAATAAATTTAATTTCAATATATAGGAAACCCACTCAAACTGATATGATTATTCCAAATGATTCTAACCATTCATTTTCACAAAAATTGCTTATTTTTATTCTATTTTATATAGACTCGAACGTGTTCCTTAAACAAATCTAACTATAATAATGAATTAAATATAATTTGTGATATAGGAATTAATAATAATTTTGATATAAATACTATAAAGAAAATTCACAATAAAATTAAATTAAAACTGCGAAATCAAAATAATATTCTAACTAATAATGCAATTAATTATTGTCCAATGAAATATCATAACTTTTTATCAGGTAAATTTGTTAATATTTTGAATAAAAATAATAATAATGTAAAAATTGCTTGTAAAACTAATAGTAATCCAATTTAAACCATTAGCAATAAAATTAAAACATTTACAAATAAAAATCCAAAAATTGTAATAATTATGGCGTTTATAAAATAATTTGTAGTTGTAATAAATTTTACATTGGAAAAACTTGTAGAAATTTTAAAATTCGATATAAAGAACATATTTTCAGAGATAAAATTAAAAAAAACTTCTCCGAATTCTAATTTTGCTAAACATGTCTTAGGATGTGGTCATAGTATACATTTCGAAATAGAAAAAGATTTGAATATGTTACACGATCAAAAAAATAAATATATAAATTCGGTGTTGGAAGAATGTTAATCATTTATAATCAAGTTAAACGTAATGGTTTTAATAATATTTAAATATACAAGCAGATTTTAAAAATAATATCATTTATTAATACATATTAGACAATGATACATAATTTTTACTAGATGTTTTTGTACAATCTATGTTACTATGTTCACCGGTTTTGATTGTTTCTTAATATTTATTATATATTCTATGTATTTTGTTCATTTGTTTCATATTTATTTTACATACCTTTTTTTTTTATTATTATTCATTGTAACCTGATGATGACTTACGGTCGAAACTTGTTGTTACAATCTTATAATTTACAAATACTCTCGGCATCTTTTCTTTGTATATATATATATATATATATATATATATATATATATATATATTATTTTATCATATATATTTTAATATATATATTGTTATTTTAATATATTTAATTTATTATTATAAGAGTATTACATTTTTATTTTTTTTAAATTAAATTTTTTTAATTTTAATATTTTATTTATATGTAAATAATATATATAAACGTATACAAAAATAATAAATGTGTATTATAGACTACAATTTTTAACCGCTTTTTTCGATCCTGTTTTTAAGTTAGTTTAACCATTGATTATATATAGTATAGATAGCTCACTGCAATCTAAAACGCGCTACGCTAAATTGGCGGATGCCGTTACGACGCGTTGTCGTCGCGGAGTAGTTGTGGCGGATGTTGCTAGGATCGATAGTGTCGTTTTCTAGAGTGGGGATTAGTTCAAATTATTTCGGATGTCGATGGTCGGTACGTTTCGTAGCACATATCGCGTGTGAGATTTTCGTGTTATTATTCCGTATCGGTATTATTTTTTGTGTGCAGCGGCCAGTGACATACCTATTTACAGTGCCGCAACTACCGCGGGTGCAGGCGGTGCGTCGCACCGCCAAGCGGGCCTCGTAATTATATCAGGGAGCCTTATATTCATTGATTAAACCAAACATTTAATAAGATATACATGGGTTTTACAATTTTTTTATTGTCTATATGTAATAAAATATTATACTATGAAATATATTATAAATTGTGATTATTTTATTTTATATTATGTATAGTTATTACAGTGCGTCCTAACTGAACGCGATTTTGCTAGCGAGCGAGCGGGCGGGCGACACGATAAAATTCAAAGTAGATTTTATTAATAGTGTCCTATTTGGTCGGTAAACAGGCGGGCGGGCGATAATAAAATTGTCGCCAGCGTAGGAACAAATTCGTTTGTTTTTGACGCGGGCGATTAGCAATATTTTCTGTAGAGTGTAGGTAATAATCATTGAAAACATTCGCGCTTACAGGACGCTCGCTCGCGTGGACTATTGCGTCGTCCGCCCACCCGCTCGTAAAATCGCGTTCATCTAGGACTTACATCTTATTTAATATGGTTTTCCAAATCTAAATATAGGTATATTATATTCACTACTATAAAGTCAACACCCTTGAATCGTGGTTATCTTGGTAGATGGCTACAGGCCGCTAAAATAATGTCATAAATAATGCACGCATGACGAATCGTAGTTTATTTATTTACTGAACATCCAATGGAATTTCAGTGTGGGAACGATATAAAATACTCGTAATATTTATAGGCTTTTTTAAAAAGAACGCACCAAGCGGCGGACGAAAACCGGTCGAAATTCGCGCGTGTCCGTCCCACTTGCGGCAATATTTCTCTGAATGCACGGAGGCCTTTTTATCCGTTTTTTTTAAATTTGATATTAGCACAGATATAACTAGACGAATTGTTGCCTTAAAGCTGTATTAGAGGATTCCCTAAAAACAATACATAGCATAAAAGTTCTTCTGAATTGTATTTTATACAATGATATGGCTTCTACTTACAACGATATTCTAAGTGCATGTATTATTTTTATAACTCTACTAGTAACTGTGGCAAATGCGTAACGTTCATTTTCTAAATTAAAAATTATTAAAAACTATTTAGGAAATTCTATGCAATAAGATCGCCTGACAAATATAAGTAGTCTAAATATTGAACAAAAACGAACAGAGGAATTAGACTTAGATAAAATAATTGATGTTTTTGCAAAGCAAGAAAATAATTTTCTTAAATAAATAATTTTAAATTTGTATATACACAAATCTATTATTTACGAGCATTATTTTTTTCATGCCCTTTTATTTATTTTTCTGTTTTATTTTCATTACTTTATTAAATATATTTTTATATTGTATAAATCATTCCGTGTTTATTACCAAAAATTAAGAAATGCACGAAATATTTATTACGTAACCAAACGCTGGTATTTCAGTCGGCGGCAATGTTCCTATGACGTCAGAGAAGCACCGTCTAACGTCGCCTCTGGATTTGTATTTGTGCACAATAAATTACACACACACACGCGTATGTATGCGACTGTGTAATAAGTAGAATTGCGCATGCGCAACAATCATCGTGAGGCTCGTTTTCCATCGCCTCTGTGTACTAAAAATAGATGTGGTATTATGGTAAGCCCGCAGCCGCGGCACTTCCAACAACAAAACACAGCGGCTAATACAAGATATCGGTACAAAGGTTGCAAAATGGTGAAATTGATTCAAACGGAAACCGTTACAAATTTGTAATATTAATTTATAGTTCTGTCTCATTCGAATCGTCGCTTCGGTTTTGTTCGTTTAAATTTGTTTACTCGTGCCGCCGTGCTTTTTATTCGAAATTTACACTAGTTAGTGGTTACTGATATATATATATATATATATATATACACATATATAATTATAATTATTTTTATGCTTTTAAATTCCATTATTGTGAAGTTTAATTTTTGTTTATGAAGGTAGGGGGAGTGATACATAAGTCGCCTCACCAAAAAAATACAACCAAAGCCGCCACTGATCATGTATAAGGCTGGAATTAAAATGCAATATTATTTTCTCTTTTCTTATTGTGTCGCTATATATCGGACGATTATTCTCGCGTAGCGTGTTTTATATGGCAGTGAGCTATCTATACTATATATAATCAATGGTTTAACCTACCCTCTTATATATGACATTGATTCCACACAATATTATTATAAATAAATTTCCAATGGCATAATTTTTACCTGTTATTAATTCCTATCAGCAAAATAAATATCAAATTACAATTCGATATATGCAATATAATTATTATTATTAATAATAATAATTTTACTAACAAATTTCTTTAAAATTGATGTAATAAGTAGTCAATACAAAACTTTTAGTTGTATTTGCTTTCCTTTTTAATTTGATTATTTACGTATTTTAAATAAAACGCACTAAATAAACTACACAAAATGACATTTAAATATTAAATAATATTAATATTATAAAGTAAAAATTTTAACAAATTATCTCAATTCGATATCTAAATAATTTATTTGAAATGATTTTGAATATCGATATAATACTTTTCCGGGAAGTAATCAAAATTAAAATATGTCTAACACATGCTTCACAATTTTGTCTAGCTTTTGGGTCATTTAACGTGTTTTTTTGTACCATCTGCAGCCAACAAGTTATTGTTTTGATAATTATTAATAGTTTTATAATAACTTGACAGGTCATTATGGTAATCGGTGTTTAGTTATATCTGTGTTGTGAAACTTTTTCATGTGGCACACCAGAATTAATTATTATTTATAATCCTCAATACTAATTTTATTTTAGATATAATATAAAATTTATCTTATAATCATTAATATAATCTTGTTTGTAGTTATGAATCATATATCCATTTAGAATAATATTATTGCAATAATATATAATATATCCAATATGTATAACAAAAACGACAGTTGAGATTTGATGCTGGACGTGATCACTCAGTGTCTGTAGCCCAAACTTTAAAATATATAAAATATTGTTTTAAAATACAATCTGTTTTATTGCTTTTATTCTTTAATCGTGTTTTGAACTCAACTCACCATACATAAATATAATTGTAACCGGACTTAGAAAACCTGGCTTACAACACCTGTGTATATACCTAAAATCTAAAAATTTACTTATTAGCTACCACCCTATGACGAAAACGGTAGCCCGAATATAATCTATATTTATTGCAATTTTTTGCAAAAAAAAAAGTTGCTCTATCTCATATTGCTTACAATAATTGAAACGGTCCGCTTCGTGAATAAAGAACAGTGTGTTTTTAGTGCAATATAAAGTTAGTGTAATTCACAAGTTCAGTAAAAAAATATATACAGATTAGAGTATTTACAAGATGATAATAATTTACGTCATATATCGAAGTGTTTAAACATGCAATTGTTACGTTCACTGAAGTGTTACAATTATACAATACACCGCAGTGTTTACAAGAGGTGAAGGTTATAGATATATATGCAAAATATTACCAATCCGTGTTGGGGGGGAGGGATAATTCCTTCAAGATCCCACGCCCAAGAGTGGCGTTCCCTACAACGCAACGCTCAGGTCGGCTACCCAGCCTAAACCCTGGGGAACGGTGGTGAAGGGTATGGCACAACTATCAAGTGCCCTGGGTGAGGAAGGGTTGGTAGTCCTAGCTTCTCCGCTCGATGATGGTCGTCGTGTCGCCGATGTGTCCGCTGGTCCTGGGCCGGTTGATGGGTGATCTTTGGTGGCGTCCGGAGGGCTTGTCTGCCGTCGACGTTCCTCTGAGTGGTCTTCCAATCGTCTCGTTGGCGATCCGGTGGTTTGGTTATATAACCTCGCACTGGGTAGATCTCCAATATCTAACATATATTTATAAGATGTATATATATATATGTTTTTGATATTGGACAAATTGAATAATCGGAGTGTTTGGCCGGAGTCGTCTTATGCAAAATCACGCTGTTGTCCTATGTGCAGCATCGTCGATAAAGTGATCGGGTTTCCTCCTCGTTCACCGTTGTTTTCGTGTCATTCGGTCCTACAGGGATACTGTTGATATTCCCTTTTATCTTCCTTGTCTATTCTTTTATCGCTGACTACAATCTTGTTCCGTGTTGTCCTTTATTCCAGCATTTCTTATACGCGTCCGTATGACGCGTCGTGGCCCCCCGCCCTCTATTGATAGTATTGCACCCGTTGACGCGACGAGCTGTTTAATAGTGATTTTAATCCAAATGAAATTCATGTATATTATATTATTGTATGAATTGTACAATTAATTAATTTTATTATTAAACAAAATTATTTTTTTAAATAAATTATACACAAAAAAAGAAATTCTAGTAATGGGTTGTCCGTTAAGTGCTTTTTAAACGGAATTTTACGTGCTCTTGATAGATTATAGACTACAAATAGTGTGTTTTCCTACAAATTACGAGTATATACCAAGTACATTTATTAAAACATATTTTAAATACGTAGGCGATAATTCATTTTATTCAGAGTTGAAAAACCAGCAAAAATAAAAAACAAAAATGAATATTTTCGAAAAGGTAAAATTATTATATATTTACATAAGTTGTCTATGATTATTCTGCACTTGTTATTACTCATATAATTACAAGATTTTTTTCATAGTTTTTAGTAATTATAATCCCTAATAATTATTATGCCAATACCACTGACAAAATTTGGAACATTAGTTTTCCATTTAGCTAGATATACTCTAAAACAAAATCAAATACATAGAAAGGCTTTCTAAAAATATTTATTTCTTACTTATTAACTTCATGGTAGAACTGAATAATGGACCAACAGACACAAGGTAATACAAATATGGAAAGAGTCGCCGTTAAACAGGAGAGAATTGACGAAAATCTAAGAGATGAAATTGATGATGTTATTAAAAATTCATCTGAATTAATGTGAGTTTTTTTATTATAAATAATTTATTGATATTGAGAAATGGGTTTATTTATGTTTACTAAGAAAATAAATGTTTATAATAATAGTATTTCAGCAATTCATAATATGTAAACCATTTATGGGCATTGAAATTGTAGAACGAACTTTTATACAAAACATACATATACAAGAATGCAATTTAATAATCTGTGTATAAACATAAATTAGCCATACAATTAATTTAATAATATGATTTTAATTTATTAAACATGTATTATTTTTATAGGACTCTTGAACAATCCACTAATAATGTAGAAACCGTCGAAAACATTGATGAATTTGCGGTAATTATTAATCATGTTCTTGTCTTTTATAATAATTAACAGAATAACTGATGTTGAATATCCAAACTTCCGAAATAAAAAGTATTATTTTATTATATTTTATGATATAATTATGTAATATATTCGTGTTAACTTAGTAGATACCTACGTGTTTTTCAAGATAATGCTTAAATATAAAGGTTTAAATGTGATTTTCGTTAATGAATATTCCTACTGTACAAAAATATATGTATATGCAAAAATACAGTGACCTGCGGAATGTTGTGAATATCGCTTAAGTGAATTACATGGATATAGATTTTAAAGTGCATTTTTATAACAACTAGGGACCGGATTTATATGTAAATGCATATAAATATTGTAATAAGCTTTTTGAAATCTGATGAGCATTGTACCCGATTTAGATCATTCTTATTAAAATAACACTAACTTCATTTTGCATATTTTTCATATTTCAAAGTTTTTACCTATTAAATGCATATTGAATGCATATTTGTAGTTTTATAGTGCATATTATTATTTATAGCACATATATTCGTTTTTCGTCGTATTTTCACGTTTACAGACACATAATATCGATAAAATTGCTACCGGTCGTTATTTCCAAAGATAAGATTACATACTCATATCTTATATAGTCATATGCAACATATATATATTTATCTATGTATATATATAAATAAATTCGTTGTTCATATAATAGAATTCAAGTGTTCGACGGTCAGTATTCGGTGTCAGTCCGTGTCTTGCGTTTTATGTTCAAAATTGTGTCCGAGTGCGTCTAGTGAATTTTGATATAATTTTAATTCGGAACTTTAAAATGCCTTAAGTAAAAACATCAATTAGGAGTCATTTACAGTCATACGTAAACGATCATAAAGATATTTTTAAAACCGATGGTTATAGACTGAAGATACAGAATGTTAAATGGCGACGAAAACGACAAAATACTTTAAAAGCTTATTATACTTTTTTTAATAGGTACCATATTAATTAATACTTATTTTTACATAATTTTACATAATTTACATAATACATTTTATATTTTACATAATTTTAAACAAAATTTTAAGTGCATATTTAAGTACATATTTAAAAATAAATACATATTTTATAGCATATTACAGCATTTTTAGAAGCATATTTTGAGGATTTTTGTGCATATAAATCGGTCCCTAGTTATAACTAACTTTGGAACTATTTTAAGTTCCACCTTCACAGTATACGGTACGTGTATAACTGCTGTGACTGTATACAAGTGTATTAAGGGCAGTTAGACTTATATCATATATTCCGAAAATGGAACCTACAAATTTCCCAAAACGTTAGACGACGACATGAGAATTGAATATTTTTGAAAATGGTAGAATTTTTTTATATCCAAATAAGTTGCCCTTGGTTTTTCTTTGCTTGTAATTGCTCATATAATAATTATAAGGTGTTTTTAAATTTTTTTTTAATTATACCAAAACCACTGACAAAGTTGGAACATTACTTTTCTATTTATCTAGAAACTTGAACACGATGTTAAGTTGCAATGGACATATGATAAAACAAACTCAAATACATAGAACGTGTTTTTTAAAAACATTTATTTCATACTTTTAATTTCATGACAGAATTTTATACTGGACCAACAGCGACAAGGTAATGAAATTAAGGAAGAAGTCTCCGTTAAGCAGGAGAAATTTGATGAAAGTAATGTAATAAGAGTTGAATCTGTTGGTGATATCAATAATCAATCTCACGTAATGTAAGTTAACGTATAAAAGATGTTTATTAATATTTCCAGAAGTAAAATTATATATATTATGATTATTATTTTACACGCAAAATTATTTATAATAAAAATCTGTATATGTATATATATACACAATAAATATACATACATTTAAATAAATGTATACTGAAATATACTATACTGCCAATGAGTATTACGTAAAAAAAGAAATAAAATATAATGTTGTTGTATAAAGAAGTTTATTTCGACCGGTTTCGACTAAAAGTCATCATCAGGTATAAATTACTTTTTGCAAAGTACAACAACAGAAAGAAAAACTATCAATTAATGATTCCATTTTCAGTTTTACCGTTCATGACGTTAGACACGTGTATTTCGATTACATTTGCTTATGAGGACTATAAATAAAAAATCAAAATTCATCTTCATAAAACTTAATAGCAATCATTTATATATATGCAATGTATAATAATAATAATAATAATAATAATAATAATAATAATAATAATAATAATAATAATAATAATAATAATAATAATAATAATAATAATAATAATAATAATAATAATAATAATAATAATAATAATAATAATAATAATAATAATAATAATAATAATAATAATAATAATAATAATAATAATAATAATAATAATAATAATAATAATAATAATAATAATAATAATAATAATAATAATAATAATAATAATAATAATAATAATAATAATAATAATAATAATAATAATAATAATAATAATAATAATAATAATAATAATAAATAAATAATAATAATATAATATAATAATAATAATAATAATAATAATAATATAATAATAAATAATAATAATAATAATAATAATAATAATTTAATAATAATCAAGTTCATAAATAATAATAACACAAATATAATTAATAATAATTAATCATATTTTTTAAATCTAGTAATGCTAAGAATACTTCACAAAACAAGACAAATGAATATATAATTAATGAGAGATTGAGTTTAGAAGAACAAATAGTCCATCATAAAAAACCGAATCGATACGAATGTGATATGTGTAAGGAAATATTTAGTTGGAAACTCATGTTAATCAATCATATTAAAATTCATAACGGAGACAAACCATAAATGATGTGTATGAAAACATTCAGTCATAAGAATAGTTTAGATAGTCATCGGAGAATACACATGGAGAGAAAATGAATGTGATACATGTATAAAACATTCAGACAAAATTTAGCTAAATTCAGAAATAATACTTATTTACTTTTTTTTGTAATCAAGTTCACAAGGAAGAAACCATACGAATGTGAATGTGTATGAAAACATTGTTCATAAAGAATAATTTAGATAATCATCGGAGAATTGAGAGAAACCATACGAATGTGATGTAATGTATGAAACATTCAGTCAAAAGAATAATTTAGAAGTCATCCAGAATACACACTGGAGAGAAACCATACGAATGTGATGTGTGTAGAAAACATTCAGTTGGAAACTTTAGATCAAACATATTAGAATACATACTGGAGAGAAACCATACGAATGTGATGTGTGTATGAAAACATTCAGTCATAAGAATAGTTTAGATAGTCATCGGAGAATACACACTGGAGAGAAACCATACGAATGTGATGTGTGTATGAAAACATTCAGTCATAAGAATAGTTTAGATAAACATGGAAGAATACACACTGGAGAGAAACCATACGAATGTGATGTGTGTATGAAAACATTCAGTCAAAAGAATAATTTAGATGAACATCGGAGAATACACACTGGAGAGAAACCATACGAATGTGATGTGTGTATGAAAACATTCAGTCAAAAGAATAGTTTAGATAGTCATCGGAGAATACACACTGGAGAAACCATACGAATGTGATGTGTGTATGAAAACATTCAGTCAAAAGAATAATTTAGACAGTCATCGGAGAATACACACTGGAGAGAAACCATACGAATGTGATGTGTGTATGAAAACATTCAGTCATAAGAATAATTTAGACAGTCATCGGAGAATACACACTGGAGAGAAACCATACGAATGTGATGTGTGTATGAAAACATTCAGTCAAAAGAATAATTTAGATAGTCATCGGAGAATACACACTGAGAGAAACCATACGAATGTGATGTGTGTATGAAAACATTCAGTCATAAGAATAATTTAGATACATCGGAGAATACACACTGGAGAGAAACCATACGAATGTGATGTGTGTATGAAAACATTCAGTGTTAAGAAAATTTAGATAGTCATCGGAGAATACACACTGGAGAGAAACCATACGAATGTGATGTGTGTATGAAAACATTCAGTCAAAAGACATATTTAGATAGTCATCGGAGAATACACACTGGAGAGAAACCATACGAATGTGATGTGTGTATGAAAACATTCAGTCAAAAGGCAAATTTAGATAGTCATCGGAGAATACACACTGGAGAGAAACCATACGAATGTGATGTGTGTATGAAAACATTCAGTCAAAAATTTAGATAGACATGTATGGAGAATACACACTGGAGAGAAACCATACGAATGTGATGTGTGTATGAAAACATTCAGACAAAAGATACATTTAGATAGTCATGGAGAATACACACTGGAGAGAAACCATACGAATGTGATGTGTGTATGAAAACATTCAGTCAAAAGCAAATTTAAATAAACATCGGAGAATACACACTGGAGAGAAACCATACGAATGTGATGTGTGTATGAAAACATTCAGTCAAAGAATATTTAGATAGTCATCGGAGAATACACACTGGAGAGAAACCATACGAATGTGATGTGTGTGAAAACATTCAGTCAAAAGAATATTTAGATAGTCATGGAGAATACACACTGGAGAGAAACCATACGAATGTGATGTGTGTATGAAAACATTCAGTCAAAAGACACATTTAGATGGACACGGAGAATACACACTGGAGAGAAACCATACGAATGTGATGTGTGTATGAAAACATTCAGTGTTATGGCAAATTTAAATAGTCATCGGAGAATACACACTGGAGAGAAACCATACGAATGTGATGTGTGTATGAAAACATTCAGTCAAAAGACAATTTAGATGGACATCGGAGAATACACACTGGAGAGAAACCATACGAATGTGATGTGTGTATGAAAACATTCAGTGTTAAGAAAATTTAGATAGTCATCGGAGAATACACACTGGAGAGAAACCATACGAATGTGATGTGTGTATGAAAACATTCAGACAAAAGAGTGATTTAGTTAAACATGGAAGAATACACACTGGAGAGAAACCATACGAATGTGATGTGTGTATGAAAACATTCAGACAAAAGAATAGTTTAGATAGTCATCGGAGAATACACACTGGAGAGAAACCATACGAATGTGATGTGTGTATGAAAACATTCAGTCAAAAGAATAGTTTAGATTTTCATCGGAGAATACATACTGGAGAGAAACCATACGAATGTGATGTGTGTATGAAAACATTCAGACAAAATAGTAATTTCAATGCACATCGAAAAATGCACGCTGAAGAAAAATCATGAAGGCAACTTGTGTAACCTGTAAATAGGATGGTATAATCTAAAAACAATTTCCATCAAAAATAAAAATATATTTTCATTTATTTTTAAAACGTACTAAATTGTATTATGCTGCCTTTGATATTAGAATATTTTTTTAAATTGTATTAAAATGTTTTGTTTTGTAGCCGTAAGTGAATGTTGATTTTTATGTTAAATATAATATCCTTTATCTATAATATTATTGATTATATATTACTATAGATTGCTCACCAGTGGCGTATTTGAGGGGTGGGCGATAGGGGCAATCGCCCCCTGAGAGATTAAAAAAAATTATATTATTTTATATTATATTGGCTGAGATCAAAAATGGGGCAAGATCGCCTAACGGGTTTGGCATTGCTTAATATTCACCATACTATAACATTAAATGTAGATGATGTAATTGATACATTTGCTAATAGTAAAAAAAGAAATATAGACTTAGTTTTGTAAATTAAATAAATAAAATGTGTTTTGTTCAATAATTATATTCCTACATATAATTTTTTTTATTGGTGGGAAGGGGGGAGTTTTTTCACCCTGAGGTGAAGTCTCAAATACGCCACTGTTGCTCACTGCAATATAAAATTTGTTGCGCGATAAATGGCGGGTGCCGCTATGCAGCACTCCGCGCTGTATTTTAGTTATGGAGGGTGCCGCAATAATCGCTAGTGAGGAACTAATCGACTGTATGTTGTTACCACGGTAGATAATTTACCATTTTTATTTATTTAGCGTATGGTATTTTTGGTTACATGCATTAGGTTAGTAGTTGAGTTATAGTGATTAATATTGCTAATATAAAATTGGTATTTAGATTTTAAGTTTTAGTTTCTCCAGCCATTTAATAAATGTAGGAGGGGTTGTGAAACAGTGGATTCTAGGTCCTCGATAGGCGTGGATTGGGCATACAAAAGCTATGTGGCAAATGGTCTGCTTCTCCGCACCGCAGTCACATTCTGGTGAGTTTCTCATGCCCCATTTGTGCAAGGAATCGGCACATCTGCCATGCGACGTTCGTATTCTGTTAAGTGTACACCACAGATTGCGATGTAAGTCAAATCCTGTGGGTATATGTCCTGGTGATATGTTACATAGGAGGATGTCGTTCTCTACTGCAGATGACCATGTTCGATTCCAGTTGATCATCATATCGAAGTTTGTATTAATTAGTTCCTTAGCTGTTTTTTGATGGAGGGTTTCTAGACTTCAATCGTCTTTTGGTCGCATTATCGATAAAATTATTAATAGGCAGTTCGTGGTTGATATTTATTTTGAGAACTCTTTAATCAAAGCGTTAGCTCTACGAAGTGAAGGGGGGGCGATTGCTGTTAAAGTTGGGAGCCAATGAGTGGGTGTCGATTTTATTGTACCAGATATTAGTCTCATGGTTGTATTAAGTTGAGTGTCTACTTTTGCCACATGAGCGCTGTTTAGCCATACGGATGCGCAGTATTCAGCCACTGGGTAGACCAAACCAAGGGCCGAGCATCGCAAAGTGTGGGCCGAGGCACCCCAAGATGTACCACAGAGTTTTTGTATTATATTGTTTCTGGAGCTAAGTTTGACGGCGGTATTTCTGAGGTGAGTTTTAAAGGAGAGTGTACGATCCAATGTTATGCCGAGGTATCTGGGGTGGAAATTATGGTTTAGAACGTCTCCATTGAAAGTTATGTTTAGTTGGGTGTTAGCAAGTTTATTGTTGAGGTGAAAACACGACGCTTCTGTTTTGCTGGTATTAGGTTTTCTTATTTACCATTAAGGGGATTGAAAGCGGGTATTTTCTCTCTTTGCCTTACACACATGAAACACAGCAAAATAGACGTTTCGTACTTCCAACGTACCGATCGATCTATTGGTGCGATAAGAAATTTGAAAACGGATTTGAATTCCTCGTGAATTTTACTAAAAAACGACTTTCCCACTTTTTTATTTTTTTTAAGACCTTCAAAAATGAATTATTAACAATTTTTTTTTTTAAATTTGTTTGGTTAATTTTTATAAGGGTTTATGAATAAAAAATGAAAAAAGTAGGAAAGTCATTTTGTAAAAATGCCTTTAAACCCGGTAATGTTTCCGTGGTCATAGGAGTGAAACCAAAAATCAAATCTAAATGGTGAGTAAGTAATACGCGTTTATTGTCAAAGCGTTCGTGTAAGGCATCCCAAGCAACTGTATAATTTATATCCGTAATCGGTATTGCTTTTATGACGGATGCTGCACTACTCGATACAACCGAAATCAAATAGTGAAACTTTTCCGAATTCGATAAAAGTGTATTATTATGCACTAATGACGTGAATATATCACGGAAAGAACACCAATTTCCTAAATCACCGTTAAAGCTTGGTAACTTAATTTTAGGTAATTGTATATGTGACGTATTATTTATTGAACTTTCATTACCACTCGATTTATTTAAATCTATGTCTGTTGCAAAAGCCGTTATCGAATAAAATTGTTCTAAAATTCGTTTTTCAATGTCAGAATGCACTTTAGAAAATTCATCTTCACGATTTAATAAAATTAATTGATCCAAAATAGAATCTTGTTCAACATGGAACCCCGATAGTAAATTATGAATATCTCGATTACGTGCAGTGAAAACTGATACCAAAGTAGGGTCTTCTTCCAATTTAGGAATTAAGGAAGCTGTGGTCTCAAATTATTGAATAAAACCGTTGCGTTTTATAATACTACGTTTCAAAACACGTTCAGCTCGTTCTGTGTCACCCACACTCATTGCCATTTTTTCATTTTGATTTACTTTCAAAATTAAACAATACGAATGTAAATGTAGAAATTTTAAATATGAGTAACTTATTTAATTTTAATATTATATATTTACGTTAGAAAAAGAAAAATTATTGAATAAACACGTAAATAAAATATAATTCATTTTCAATAATGAAGTACGAAAATATAGAGTAAAAGCATCGTAACGAAAATTTAACTCGTAAGATAAAAGTATTATTTGAATGAGCGATAATTGTTATAATTATAATAAAATGTAGGTCACTGGGACGATGTACGTAATTTTAATAGTAATAATATTTACATTCATGCATTCGCGATATAGCACAAAACAAAACAATAATACACGAAAAATGAAAATCTTAAATGGGCAATATCGAAAGCAGATAACAAGGTATAACGACGTAAACCGTAGATAAGTATTTCGTACGACGATAATAATTATTATAATACACGATTGCGGCGCAAATAATCTAATATACCCAAGTTATTATTATGAAGTGCATTGACTCGTGGAACCATACAAATTTAGATGGACACAAAACTAAAGGAAATAAAATTATTTTATATTACGCATTACTTAAAAAACATACCTATCACTAATTTTACGTTAACCCATCCGGCCCGAAGGACCAAATGTTACGGACCCGTCCACATTTAAATTAAAACATAAATTATATGGAAATAGGTACCGTACAAATTATTAAATATATGTTCGGTAGGGTTACAAAATACGTTTAATAAATCGTTTATATAATGACGGTATGTTCCGCAATAACATAATAATTACTGTTGCCTATAACTAAAATTACGAGTACGATTGTGACAAAAATTAATGACTCACGACATATAATATGCGTAATGGATGAAATTAGGAATCTTCTTATTTAATTGACTCATTACACATTTTTACTATTATATTATATTTATTAATATTATTATGGCGAAAAAAGAACGTTTGAGGTTTTCAAATAATGATGTCTTTTGTCTCTTACGAGAATTAAATATATTAACGTATGATTTAACCGAACGTTATTTTTAGTAGCGTAAAATTACGTATAAAACAAATTTTATATTTTATATTGATATTAAATAGTAAATACACTATATTCCGTAGTTATAAGTAACTGTTAGTTGTGGGTCGTTCATGAACGAATCGTTCCTTTGGAACGAGTCCAGAGGGGGAACGAATTGGAACGATTCCACCTACTCGTTCCTTTTAGGTGCAATAGGTCTAAAACCAAATTGTTCTATATTCGTATCGCGCACCGATTACACTGAATTGAGACTGACATGACGCACGCATCATTTATCGTTCGAAACGCTACCGATTACCGTTGTCCGGTAATACCGCGCAATGTTCGTAGATAATATTATCTACGAATCTTGCGTAAATGCGTTTGGGATTACACTGCTGCCACGAAAATTTACTACTCCGACGTTATATTACAACGAAATATATATTATCATAGACACTCGTGACATTGCTCCGATATCAACTGTTACGACTATCAATTACAACGATATTGAATTAAACACTACTTCGATAATCTTCTCTCCGATTCGAGGCTTATCATATTTATTACTACATAAGGATCACCTTAACATTTTGTGCCTTGACTTTTGTATTCTGTTGTTTATTTGCATCCATCTTATCAAAACGCAAAAATAATGAATGGAATTGGAAAGTAAAATCTATTTTTCCTATTTTTACGCACTTTATTTCAAGAAAACGAATATTTGGTGTTTTCATATTTTTTCACTCATGGACTGTCGTCAGCTTCGTGTCGAAAACAACGTCTCGTAGTGTAGTTGGTGGCAAAATTTTGAATATGGAAATCCGCCGAAAACGGTTTTTTTCGTATAACTCCGGTTTTATTTACGCTAGGTGCTTCGAACCTACATATTCTAATAGGTACGTCTGCGTTCTTTCCGATGCCGTCGAGAAATGCGAGATCGAATAATTATTTCTGGAGATATGGAGAAAAAAGTGATTTTTTTCTTATTTTCCGTATTTTTCTCATGTTTACGACCGATTAACGACCTCTTTTATTTAATTTTTGTACGTCAAAACCATATCCTCTGATAGGTACGACTCGGCTCTTTCAGATGCCGTTGAGAAATTTAACATCTGTTAATTACTTCTGGAGATATGGAGAAAAAGTGTTTTTTGTCTCTTTTGTTGCGTAAATTTTTTTATGTTTACAAACGATTTCCGGCGGGTTTCCTTAGACATATGAACTATAAAGTGACATGGGAAGGAAGCCGAGATCATAAGCTACAATCTGGCGTTGATAAATTTAAAATCGAATAAAAATTTTAGGAGATATGGAGAAAAATGTGTTATTTTTCCTATTTTTACGCACTTTATTTCAAGAAAACGAATATTTTATAATA
Source organism: Slavum lentiscoides (assembly GCA_032441835.1). Lineage (NCBI taxonomy): Eukaryota > Metazoa > Arthropoda > Insecta > Hemiptera > Aphididae > Slavum > Slavum lentiscoides. Next base: position 21,168 of record JAIVES010000174.1, read on the forward strand.
ATTATTTTTTTAACGCCCGGTGGCGTTATTGTAACGGTGTCCCGCACGGCTCGTTTGACTTTTGACGATTATGATGTGTTTTTATTTCCACGTCATGGCGGTGTACGTACTCTGACGTATATATTGTTGTTTTTCGTGCCGGAACCCCGGCGAATAATATATATTAACATTCCCAACTCGTTGGGTTTTTGAAAGTTTATTTTCGACACGTTTTTTTCCCTCCTCTTTTTCGGTTTTTAGTTTTACACGTTTCTACGTCTTGCGTTAACCTAACACGTGCGCCACGTTAAGGTAGCGATAAATTCTTCGGGTTTACAAACCGAGATTATCATTATTATTTCAAACTCGTCGTTGTGTGTGTGTGTGTGTTTTGTCGGTTTCCAGCCAAAAGTTGTACACGCTCGAAGACCTCCCTTCACCCCCCGGCCGAGTCTTGCGTCGTTCGCTTTCTACAAAATATATAATTCGACCGAAAATGTTGAATTTCACTAATAGTTTTTTAACACGATACCGTGAAATACGACGTTATATTATTATTGTACGTATAACGTTCGGATGAGAACGTATATACTGCAGTATCCTCGTACATAAGAACTGTACGTTTGAACACGGACGTGTATACTGCAGGGTTTGGCAATGATATTATGGTCTCGGAGCGACTGCACGCGAATGTAACAAACAGGTGCAAGACCGTTTAGTAATTTAACGCCGAGCATTATACGAGTCAGACATATCGCGCGGTACTTATATATTATGTATACTTGAACGTAAAGCGGTGATGCATTAAACGGTTTAACTATAACGTTGTTCGGGGTGAAATTATATTTTATTAAATGCTCTTTTTCTCTTTTGTAAACGCTATCGATTTTATCATAATTCTCGGCTACTGTTTTAAACATTTTTTTTTTAACGTTTTATTGCGTTTCGTTGTTACCGGTGAGGCAATATTATCGTATAATACGATGCACGCTATATCGTTTAGAAACAAAACCAAAGGTTCAATAAATAATTTAATGAAATCGTACAAAACAAAAAAAACATTAAGTAAATAAATAAAAGAATAAAAACGAACGCGTGAAAGAAATAGGAATAAAACATAAAAACACCGGATATAATACGCGTGATAAAAATTTGTATATATATAAACGCTGGATAGATGACAAGACCTAGAGACTGAAATTACAAGCTGGGACGAATTGGTCCAGGATCGTGGAAGTTGGAGAGCATTGACAGAGACGGCGAAAACTCTTACAGAGTCATGAAACCATATGGTGATGATGATATATACGAATAACATATTATATGTATAGGAGAATCGAGCCAAAGAGTATTACGCGAAAAATAAAAAAATATATTGGAGTTGTTGTATTAAACAATTTTTTGTTTATTTACTATACCGATTTCGACAAAATTTCATCATCGGGTATTAAGCGAAAAAGAAAAAAAAATACAACAAAAATTAAAAAATTTGAAAATGTTAATATTTACTACGGAGAGAACCGGCGTGACGTCTTGCCTACCCTTTCTTGAAACTGAAATTGCGGACGAAGGAGTGGCGTGCAATTCTCAAATTAGTCTTGCAAATTCATGCGAATCGCTTGCTAAATATTTGCATACATTTTTTGCCAAATTTCGAATGGGGGGCAGCCTAACGTACGTTAAATACCGCCTTGTCATTCGATTCCTCGCGCAAACGACCCGGCCGTCACACCGATAAATCCTTATAATTTAAATAAAGTGACGAATAAAATTCCAAGTGTTCGAGTCCGTCCTTAAACCGTCTTTTTTTAAAAAAAAAATAAATACATATAATTAACGAATTCGTTGTGAACTATTCCACACCAGCAACCCCTCCCCCACCAAAAGAAATGTAATGCGCTCAAATCCCTTACTTTGCTGTTTTCTTTTCTTTTACTCCTGACGAGAACTTGACCAGTATCGCTTCTAAATTGCGATTCGAAAACGAATCGATCACCGCGAGTAACGCCGAGCGAACACAAAATTAATTTTCACAAACGTCGTAATACGTTTGAAATCTTTCGTGTTTTCACGTCTCCGAGTTGCTGTCATTGTCTGATGACTCATAATCGTCTAAATGCACCCGTTATTTTATTTTTTTTTTGCAAGTCTATCGATCGAATACAATAATGTACTGCGCACCGAAATTTTTTTCTACAAATTCGTTCGTTAAAAAGAAATCGTTCGAAATGTTAATTGAAGTCTTTCGACTAATAAAAAAAAAAAAAACGAACAATTTTCACGCGACAAACCGTACGTTGTCGGTTTACTTTCCATTCTATTTTTCATTAAAATGAAAATAAAAATTTTTCTATATTATGACGCGTTAACGCCTCGTTATCCCTTCGGTGGAAAATCGAAAATCCTTAACGGGAAATAATATATCGTTTTCATGTATACACAGTTACGGCCATTTATGTTTCGCGGAAAAGGTA